>LZPO01034992.1:172023-185874 GCA_001675575.1 Neotoma lepida | reverse complement strand
CCCCCCCATTCATTATTTAAGTGTAAATAAATACAAAATTCAAAATTTGTTCCAAGAATCTTGAAGATAGGACTAGTCAGGGACAATTAAAAAGACCACTCAGTACCTCATCTATTTAACCAAATAACTTAAATATTAATAGTTTTAGTAATGCCAAAAAAATACTTGGGTAGGTGATTTTAAACAAAGCAGCCAGGAAATGTTCACATGAAGCTATCGCCAGGAAAACTGGCCGACTGGCTATCAAACAGTACTGTTACCAGGTACCANTATATTAGTGAATTCAGTATGCTAGCAACCTATGCTACCAATGACCAAGTCCTCTAATGACCTAGATAAATATGGTTATGTTTCATATTTATTTAGTGATTCGTAGTAACAAAAACAAAACAAAACAAAACAACCTGATACGTAAATCCAATTAAATTTGTTGACAAGAGAACTGACAGCTGCTTTTCCTCCTACAGAGCAAACTAACTCATCTATTACATGTTGTGGTGAGCAAAAGGAGCGGTGATTAGAACGGTTNATGGCAAAAAGNGTCCNTCTCCACAAAAAAGAAAAGCCAGAACTGAGCCATAGGGATGGGTAAACCTCCACAAAGGCTTACGACACTCTATAATCCTACCTCCCATCAAATACATGTTCTTCCTTGGGAGACAACAAGCAGTCTGGCAGTGGAGCGACTATTACCTCTCATGCTTTTACTCCTTCTGGGAACATGCTGGTTTTCTTCATTCCTTTCTTACAAGATAAACTCCAAGTATTGGAGCTGTTTACAGAAAATTAATGCCCAAACTCTGATGGGTGACTGGATTCCTACTGAAGGCACTGTGTTGAGCCTTACAGGATGAGTAAGAATTAGTTCTAACTAGAAGGTTAAAATCTTGAATTTAACTGTAGCAGACAGGTATTTTAAAGGGTTTTACAGAGAGGAACATACATTTCATTTAAGATAGACAACCAATTCTGAAGAAAAGCCAGAAGCAAGGAGTTTAACCAGGGCAAGCTGAAAACAAAACCTGGCACCCAATCTCGAACAGAGGCAGTGGGAAGAGATGAGAGGAGCTAGAGAAACAGTCAAGTGTTCAATAAGCAGAACTCACCGATTCTCTGGAAATGAGTGACTATGTAATAAGAGGAAACAGAGAGACAACTCCCGGAATTATAGTCTGAGGTTGGGAAAACGNTGGCACAACCAGCTAAAAAAGTTAGCACAAAGGAAGTCTCGACTACTCATGACTACAACTACAACTTCCTTAACGCAGGACAGTTCTACAGATAAATACCTCTGACTTCCTCCACGTAAATGATCCTAAGCAATAGAAGAGAAAAATAAGATGCATGCCACAAAGTTAGGGATCTACTTAGACATGCAGCATCAAATGCTTCTGTCTTATTAGTACTGTACTAAACAAGTTTTAAACACAGGAGAAAGCTTGTCCAAAACATTATATATAACATACTACGTAACCATCTAAAGCANCAAACATGGTGTCAATGATGACTGAGATAACAGACCAATGGGGAACAGAATCCCATANACAGAAAGCCTTTAATCAGTTAAGTCTAAATTTACAAACCATCTGTCTAGAACTTTTGACTGGGTATCATGTACTCCATGAAGATAACAAAATGCCATGTGGTTGATACTCAATTATCACAGTTATAATCCAGAAATAAAATCAGAGAATAACCAAATAATACAATGNACAGGGAGGGCAAGCCTCCTGGTGTTATAGAACCTTTTCTAGCTTGTATGTAGAATTTGCTTATCCATTCAGGCATGCAAGCATCATACTGCAGCATTTATANATGTATAAAGCATTTGGTTGACTCTGGTAGCATCTGATTATGGTAATACAATTTGTTGGAATCAGTAAACTTTTAAAGTAGACCATTGCATCTGTTTTAGTTACTTTAATTTTCTGTCCTATTTTGGAATCATTAATTGTACCACGCTTAACAATTTTCCTAGTTTACTAGCAGATATGGAAAGAAGAATAATTGGGACTAGAGATGGAGCTCAGAGATAGGGCACTTGCCTAGTACACACAAGGTCTTGGGTTCAATCCTCAGCGCTTCACAAGAAAAAAATATAATTGAAATTCTAAAAAATATGACAGATCACGTAAGTCTGTTTTATATGTTTTTGTTTTTAAATAACTGCTAACATTTGCCTAATGATTTCTATTAATTTAATACACCTCTATTAGCAACCTACCGTATGTCATGTTCAATCAATATTCATTAAGAATCCAATATTCCAGTTCTGCACACAGAGCTTCAAATGCCCAGGCGCTAGGTACCCTGTAATACACNCCTGCAAATCCTTACCAGGCAGCTCTCTTACACACAGATGAAGGAAAGGAGAGATTAAGTCACTTGTCCACATTCNGTGTCATGAACACTGTGGAGATTCCAAGCCTATCTTATTCTAGAGCCCGTGAACCTCCCTGTAGGCTTTATGACACCATTTCTCTCTTAAATGAATATAATAATGCTGAGAAGTCATATGTTCTTACAAGCAGCAGGCAAACCTAGTGTTGACACATTTTAGGGGAGAAGAAAAGTCTGCCCAGGCTGCCACAACACCGAAGGCTANATCAAATAAATGAGGAATGCNGTTTCTGGNCTCTTGGCACAAAACTCTGAAGAGAAGGGTAACTACTCAGCTTCTCCTCAGCCACATGCTTCATGGGTGTCCAACAAGCGCCCTNTTCTACTGTGTAGAGAGGGTAATGTGCGCCAATGGGCAGTTTGCGGTCATGATCTGAACTGTTNAATACTGTGGAGAACTGCACGACACCTTTGAAGAAACCCTACTTGGTGGATAACAGGTATAAGGCGAAGACTTGTTTGACTGAATTTAATCCAAATGCAATCTGGAGAAGTCACCAAATATAATTTTGGGATTGGGAAAGTATGTGGTCCTGATGAGAGAGAAAGGTGAAACTGCTAGACCTAGAGTTGGAGACTCTTCTATAATGGGTCGTTAAGACCCAGGAAAAAACTATAGCCATTTAAAATTAAAAGTGGNTCAGNAAAGGTTGGGGGTTTGTTTGTTTAGAAGCACACAATTATAGAAAGGAAAAATTACAGCTATAGTCCAAAGCCCACCATTTTCAAGATAGGAAGACTGAAAGAGTTACAGAAGCCCACGTTAGTGAGCAAAAATGGACCTAGACACCTCCAGTTCAAAGGAATGTTTGTAAAATAGTGCCCCAATCTGGCCAATCAGATCACTTGGAACTTTAACAATTTATAGAGATCCAGGATCATCACTTGAGACTGAGTCAGTAGCAAGTCATTATGTGAATTAGGAGAACCTTCTAGAATAGTTTCCCACCCTGAAATGCTCTTACACAGCTACTACTAGTTTTGGCTTTCCCCCCTAACCTCAATGGTGCACCGCTCCTGCTTAACCTCTCCCAGTGATTATAGGTTAGACTCTAAGTTCATGGATGAAATATAGTGCTTTTCAGAACCTCACTCCAGTCTACTGTACCTATCACTTCCCTCCAATGGATGTGGATATCAACCTTTCTGGAAACAAGGACGCTTTTTTCTCTGTCTCTTATTTCTTCATAAAGAAGTGTTGTCTCTGTCACAGTCCTCATGCTCACTCTTTAATTCCCAATTCAAATGACATCTTTTCTTTGAAGAATTCTATCCTCCCAGGCAGTTAATCACTATCTCCTATGTATGTCTGTAACACTTGTTCAACCAAAATAATTTCATTTATCACACTGCACTTCAATTCCACATTACTCTTGTTTGTCTATGTCTCGTGCCCTGGGCAGAGGTCATTTTTATTAGCTGGGTATGCCTAGTTCTTAAACCAAATCTTCCAAAGAAAATACCTTTAAATATTTGCTGAACAAGTTAATTTGGTAAATAAAATATATGGCTCACATAGAAACAAATGAGCAGTAACAACAACAACAGAAAAAAACCAACCAAAAAGCAGGGAAAGCAATGTCAACTTGACCATGTCAGACCGGAGAGATAGACGGCTTAGCGGGTGAAAGCACTTGCTGTGTAAGCCAGAAGACCTGTACGCTCGATACCCAGAATCCATCACAGGAGAGAACCAACTCTCCAAAGGTTGTCATCTGACTTTGATAAGCATGCCCTGGCACACATGCACCCACACCCACACACATGCATACATTATACATACACACGTGCACACATACATGCACACACACATTAGTAATAAAACAGAATTTTTAAAGAGTGAATACACAGAGGAGAGCCTGGTAGGAAAGAGGAGGATCCACACCGCCCCCTTGACATCCTCCAGACATCAGATATGGGTGTCAACCACACTGTCCCCTGCAACATGGCTCTTCCATAACTGGTGGGGGATCTCTTTTCCTTTAAGTATACTTTTAGAGATTAAAATTTATTTATTTCTCTTTGAATTCTGAGACATTTTAAATTTTGAGTACAGAGGAAAACTTGGATTCTTCAGCTCTACTTTGAATCCTAATAGTTAAATAGTTTAAATAAATTTGACTAAAGGCCTGACACTCAAAAGCATGATAGTACAGTTCCTGGGGGTACATATTTTAAATGTTATTATATTATCATTTATTTTGTGCACATGTGTGTTTATGTGTNTGNGGATATGGGTGTGCACACACAGCAGCAGTCATGCGGAGGTCAGAGGACAATTCTCTTCTTCTACCATGTGGGTCAGGGGAACAAACTCAGGTTGTCAGGTTTGGAAGTGGGTGCCTTCATTCACTGAGCCAACTTGCAAGCCAAGGTTGTTTTGTGTTTTGAGACAAAGTTTTGATATGCATCTCAGGTTAGACTAGAACTCATGATCCTTTAAATTAGCCTCTAAGTGTGTAAGATACCACCTGGAGCAGTGACATAAACAAGAGAGAAGCTCTAGGAAAAGAGATGTGTTNAATTTGGGAGACAAGTTGAAACAACAACAACAAACTTCATTTGTGAGCATACGTAATTTGACATCTTTAAAAGACACTGTTGGTGGGAGTGACCAGGAAAATGGAAAGAGCTCTGTTTGAGCTACAGACCCATATTTGGAAGTCNCTGGGGACTGGGTATAGTTGCAATCGTGTCAGGGAAAGAATGTATCAGAAACAAAGGAAGCCAGGCAAGGTGGCGCATGTCTTTAATTTTAGCATTCAGAAGGCAGAGACAGGTGGATTGCTGTGAATTAGAGGCCAGCCTGGTCTACATAGTAGAGTTTCAGGGCCAGCCAAGTCTATATAGTGAGACCCTGTCTCATAAACAAACACCGAAAAAAAAGTGTTCCAAGGAGGAGTTATCATTGCCAAATGATACACAAATAAAGGCCAAGTTATTAGTCTTAGCAACCTGTCAAGTTCAGTTCCAATGGCTTCAAAAGTCAAACTGAAGTGGATTATGCAGTAAAGGGAAGTGACTTGTAGGTGACTCAAGAAATATGTAGTTGCTGGGCATGGTGGTGCATGTCTTTNAATCCCAGTATTCAGGAGGCAAAGGCAGGAGGATCTCTGTGAGTTTGAGGCCAGCCTTGGTCTTCATAGTGAGTTCTAAGACAGTCAGGACTGCAGAAAGAGACCCTGTCTCAAAACNAAATAAAACAGACAGACAAAAAACAACAACAAAAAGAAATGTTGTTAAAGAAAGAAGAGGGGTTGGGAGGAGCAGTATTGAGTTTTCAAGAAAGGGAAGGCGGGGGCTAGACAGTGGTGGTGCACTTGGGAGGCAGAGGCAGGTGGATCTCTAGGAGTCCAAGGCCAGCCTGATCTACAGGGTGAGTTCCAGGACAGGTTCTATCTAGGAGGTNGGAGGGGAAGGAGGATTAAGGAGGATTATTGTATTTACTTTTTAGACAGGAAAACAAAACTATTTTCCTAGAGAAAATGAGAATTTCCAAAAGAAGTGAAATAATGTTTCACATTATCTACNTAAGTGGAACTAGATAGCTCTTGGGCATAAAGTTACAACATGGGACAGATTTCTGGTTCTGAGAGTAAAGTTCAGATATGGCAACAGGAATGAATACAGAGATTCACAAGTACAGGAGCAGGAAGATAGGAACAGAGAAAAAACAGATTTCTTTCTGCCACTCTTTTTTCTTATCCTCTCTTCAAAGGGCAGGGTTGAAAATTCACTAATTTCTTGGACTCTCCAGTGTCTAAATGCAAATTTCTTTTCTGAGACAGAAAAAGGGAAGGCCACATGCAAATCGGTTCCCAAGAATCAGCCAATCATGTACACATTCAAATCAATCTCTGCCCTAAACTGTCTGGCATTTGTTAAATGAATAAACACGGAGGAGATGGTATAGACAAAGGTAGGCAACACCTCAAAAACAGAAGATTCCTGTAGTCTGGGAAAATAAACGATAAATTATTCACATTTGATAAGTAACAACACAAGGAACCAGAACACCTATTAATAGAAATGTAAACAAACACAACTTGATGTTTTTGAAAAGGCTTAAAAACTATACATTTTCTCACACACAGATTTAGTCAAAGTCCACTATCAAGACAGCAATCATTAATAGGTTTGAATATATTTTTCCAGATATTTTCTTATTTACATACTAGGAAAGTTTTATAAAAAAGAAATAAAAGACAAAGAAAAAAAGAAAGTGTACACTTANNTGACATGTTTCCAAAGATGAATCCTACACATACATGGAAAGTGGGTTAGAGTGTATGATCATTCAATTTTAATAGATATTACCAAAGAGCTTAAACTATACTTCATCTACAGTTCTTCAATATAGCTTCATGGCATAATACCAATAGNTGAGGCCTAAATACAAACCCCAAACTCTGGTTTAATTCGGAAAGACATTTAGATTCTCTAAACTCTTGTCTCTTAACTAAACTTCCTATCCCAACAAATGTAATTGCAAGAACACATGACACTGAGCGAAGAGATAATTTAGGGGTACAATGCTTGGTGCACGAGCACGAGGGCATGAGTTTAGACATCTAGCACCCACAAATGTGCCAGGCATGGCAGTGTAACCTGTAACCCCAGTGCCGGGGTAGGGTTGGGGACAAGGAAATGTATCCCAGGAATCTGAAATGACAATTTCCTGGTTCAATGGGAGACACTGTCTCAAAAACAAAGGTGGACACAGGAGGACACTATTGTGTGTGACACACACAGCTGCACATAATCTGAAACACAACATTTTATTAAGCAGACAATGGGGTGACCTGAAGACCTTTGTTGTGATAAAGTACCCTGAACTTAAGGGTACTTTAAGGCAACTTAAGAAAGGGTTTACTCTGGTTCAGGATCCCCCCGAGAGCTGAGATTACAGGCCTGCTCCACTGTGCCCTAAACCATGCATCTTCCACATATTCATCTTGTATGTATTAGTCTATGGGACAAATAAAAAATATCTTTTCTGCCAGGCGGTGGTGGCGCACACCTTTAATCCCAGCACTCGGGAGGCAGAGGCAGGTGGATCTCTGTGAGTTCGAGGCCAGCCTGGACTACAGAGTGAGTTCCAGGAAAGGCGCAAAGCTACACAGAGAAACCCTGTCTCGAAAAACAAAACAAAACAAAACAAACAAAAAATGTCTTTTCTTTTTACTATTCTCTTTTTAAAAAGAAACAATAGAAATTGGTGTTAATATTTTAACTCATCTCTACCCATTATAATTTCAGTATATAAGTATAAAACGTATGAGACCTTTTACTTTTTTTAGTTATCTTCACAATCCAGTACGTATTATTTTATAATTATATTAGTCTAAGAGTAATGGGAAAACAGCCAATGCCAATGATACAGTGTGTATCTACATATGGGCATGTATAGTAGGGATTTTTCAAGGCTAGNAAAACACTGTACAGAATAGATTTTAAAAAAATTAGTCCTCAGTAAGACTTAAATAATATTACTTTATGAACTCTAAATTTCAATAATTCTTGATAAGTTAGATTCTTAATAAGTAGTAATACACAAATATCAAAGACTGGGAACAGAAGAACAATAGCCCCGACATACTGAGATGAACTGCATATTGGGTTCATCACCTGTCAGGAAAAGGCTCATGACTTGATATCTTAGACCGTAATGGAGACCAATATCTAATTCAGTAATTTTCAGTAGTTGTTTTCACTGTGATTCTGTGTAGCGGCTCACTGGAAGTACAAAATATATCTTCCTGAAGTAGAACCTTCATACACTGCTGGTGGATGTTTCCACTGCTTTAGAAAACAACGTGGAAGGTCCTTCAAATGTTAAACATAGGTTGTTGTAAGAAATCAGCAATTCAACTCTAAGCATAAGCTTAAAAGAAATACATATCCACACAAAAACCTGTACACAACTTCTTATAGTACCATTATTCACATTAGCCATAAAGGTACAAACAACCCAAATATCTATCAAACAATGGGTAAACAAATGTAATCAGTCTCTAAGCATGACTGTGGAGGATTATCTTGATTTCAGTAATTGGGGTGCAAAGACCCACCCACTGTGGGTGGCACCATTCCCTTGTCAGGATCCTGAATTACATAAGTGATGAAAAGGGACTGAGAAGCAGCATGAATTCATCACTCTCTGTTTCCTGATTATGGATACAACATGATCAGATGCTTCCCAAGCATGTGCTACTTGGACTTCCCCACCAAGGAGGACTGGACCATTAACCTTAGGACCGACAGCAAAAATGAAATTTTTCTCCCTTACGTTGTTGTTGTCAGGGTATTTTGTCACAGTGGGGGAGGGGGGAATCTAAGATATTGGTATATATAAAAGCTACTAATTTTTGTATTTTCATTTTATATTCTACAACTTTACTGAAAGTGTTTTTCAAGTCTACACATTATCTAGTAGAGTCTGTGAGATCTTTTAGGGAAGAATCTGAGAATAGGAATAATTTGTTTTCCTACTTTCCCATTTGTATTCCTTCAATCTCCTCCTCTTGTCTCATTGCTCTAGCTAAGACTCTAAGTACTACATTGAGTAAGAGTGGAGAGAAGTGAGGAATGCTCGGGCTTCCCCCAATCTGTGTAATGCTGGCTACAGGTTTGTCATATGTAGTCCTTATTATGTTTAGATATGTTCCATCTATTTCCATTTTCTACAGAATTTTTATGATGAAGGCAATGTTGAACTTTGTCAAATGCCTTTTTCTTTATCTATGAAGCTGATCATGTGATTTTTGTCCTTAAGTTCACTTATATGACACATTTGTTGATTTCAGCATGTTGAACCATCCTTGCATCCCTGGGATGAAACCAAGTTGGTCATGATGTATAATCTTCTTACTATGTCCTTGAATTCAGTTTGCAAATATCTTGTCAGAGTTTTTACATCTCTGCTCATCAAGAAAATTTGTCTATAGACTTCTTTTTGTTGTGTCTTTATCCAGCTTTACTATCAGGGCAATATTGATTTGTAATTAGTTTGGTAGTATTCCTTGCCTTTCTATTTTGTGAATAGTTTGAGACATGTTGGTATTATATTTCCCTTCAAAGTTTGGTAGAATTAAGCAGTGAATTACCTGAAAATACACTATTCACAATAGCTTCAAAGAAAAATGAAAAACAAACAATCTGGAAGGCAAAAGACCTCTACTGTTCTAAAACAGCTGTGATAGATGTATAACTCATGAACACATACTAAAAACCATAGAAAATGGTGACATTTATTGGAAATGAATTATAAAGCTGTTATTCATACAATGTGTTTTAAGAGTCCAGTCTTTATTTACAAACCAGGGTTGAACTATCCACCCCTCCCCCTCTGCTTCTCTCCTAGGTGCCTGCAGAACTACCGACCTTGTTGGTGACATTTCTACTAATGAAAGCTTCCTTTCACTTCCATTTCTTCTTGTACATAATGTCTAGCAGTCTAACTTCTGTTTTCAAACTTGCTCACCTCTATAAGACTGTCAACCCCTGTGATTGTCTCTTCATTTTCATATACCTTATATCTANCTGGCAGCCATAAGGCAGATACTAAAATATTCTTTAAGCACAAACTCCCAAGAGATTAGCATGCTTTCAATTGCACAGAGGACAAGCAGACTACAGTTACTTTGAAAACAGATCACCTAACTGGAGTTGAATCCCAGTACACGTACTCTGCAGGTTTGTGGTCTTATCCACAACACACATAGAGTTTCTTAATCCATGTGTACAGCTGGACCAAAATGCAAGGTTACTTTAAGGCTAATATATCATACCTGTAAAACATTTGGCACTTAGAATGTTCATATATATTAGATATTATAATTACTAATACACTATTTTCAAAGTTATTCATCATCTTTATTTCATTGAAGCAAATTAGTTATGCAAAACATTAATAAAAAGAGTATGTTTTTGACCCCAAATACTCAAAGTATATTGATCCCTAAAAGCTTCTAAATACAAACTTTAATTCTAGTTCTAGAACTTACTCTCTTCAGTTTAAGATNTTTAAGCACACAATATACACTTCGACATTTATAAATGTTAAGTTTAACTAACAAAGCAACAAGAAGTCAAGAGGGCATAAAATGATGAACTAATACTGAGTTAGTACTAACTTCATGCTGAAGCTGAAACCCCTCATAGAAGAGTCAGTCAACACCCCTGAACAGGACAATTCACCCACACAATGGAGGGACACACCTAAGAATAGCATGTGACTCATCCTCTGCCCAGAAAGGAGGGGAGGGCCAGACTGCTCTGGAGCCTAGTCTCATTTGTCTCGTGAAGAGTAAACATTTAAACAAAACCATTGACTTGGATTGAATAAAATGTATGCAGGGAAAAACCTGAATAATACGCTCAACTTTCAAGTAAAATATGACTTNTTTGAAACAATTTAATGTTCAAAGTTTTAAACCTTTATAAGAAAACACAAAGGAAAGAATAAACAGAGCCATCAACATAACTATTTGAAAGTTTTGGGGGTTTTGTTTTGTTCTGTTTTTCTTTTTTGGTTTTTCAAGACAGGGTTTCTCTGTGTAACATCCCTGGCTGTCCTGGAACTCACTCTGTAGACCAGACTGGCCTCGAACTCACAGAGATCCACTTGCCTCTGCCTTGAGTGTTGGGATCAAAGGCATGTGTCCCCACTGCCTGGCAT
Source organism: Neotoma lepida (assembly GCA_001675575.1). Lineage (NCBI taxonomy): Eukaryota > Metazoa > Chordata > Mammalia > Rodentia > Cricetidae > Neotoma > Neotoma lepida. Next base: position 174,794 of record LZPO01034992.1, on the reverse strand, counting down.
GGTTTTTTTTGTTGTTGTTTGTTTTTTTAATTAAAATGTAATCAAATGGGGGAAATAACACAGAGAAGATAGCCAGTTAATACTTTTAATGTATAAGAAGCTATTAAAATGGATAATGAAAACACTAAGCCTTTAATAAATATACAAAAAAATAACCCTTATTAATAAAAGTTAAAATCACTAATAATTAAGAAAATGAAAATTAGCCAGGTATGGTAGCACATGTCTTTAATTTCAGCNCTCCAGAGGCAGAAGCAGGTGGATCTCTGAATTCAAGGCCAGCCACCTGGTCTACAGACAGTAGTTCCAAGACAGCCAGGGCTACACAGACAGAGAAACCCTGTCTCAAAAAAACCACTTGTGTATACACGTACACACACACACACACACACACACACACACACGAAAGAAAACAAAATTTACATTTTGCATCGTTTCTACTCATAAAGTTATCAAACAAAAACAAAATCCCAACCTTCACCCTGGCTAACACCTGACCCAGAAAATATAAGAATTGGGTGCAGGCACAGTCTCTAGGAATACAAATGATGTAACTTTTCACAAGGCACCTGAAAACATACATTAAAAATCCTACCAACATCCATACATCTATAACCAACATGTCAATAATTTCACTTCTGGAAGCCTGTCATAGGAAATAACACTAAGAATAAAAAAATGTCTTCTTTATAAAGATACAGAAGCATTAGCAAACATAGAACTAGTATCGCAATGATAATAGTATAACATGGAGTCAAATANTATGTTGCCACTCAAAATCAAATTCATATGCAGGTAAACAGATACAATGTGAAATCATTAAGTAAAATAAGCTAGACTCAGACAAATACTGCAAGTTTCTTTCATATAGGGAGAAATATATACATATGTGTTTGGGTATTTGTATGTGTGTTTATAGGTCACAAAGCTAGGGACTGGAAGACANTATCTGNAAGGAGGTAGAAAGCAGGTGAAGGAGGGCATGCAACAGGAAAGCAGGTGAGGGACTAATCAGCTAGAGGGAGGGAGGGCTACAGAGGGGGACAGTGGGAGGAAACCAAGAAAAACAGTATGTGATATGTACGAAGACGTTATGATGAAACTCATTCCTTTGTATTTCAACTAAAAGTTAATTTTAAAAATATGATGAAGGTACCAAACCCTATACTACATGTTTTTACATGTTGCCACGGTTACCTNGTTATCAGTGATGCCATCAAGGACCACAATAGGAGAGTCTCAGGCTCACATACACTCACCAATCATGATGCTGGCCCAAGATGAAAATCAACTTCTGGAGTTTGCTTTGATTTGTTTAATTACANTTTAAGAGAGACTTCACTAAACAGTTTCNTAAGCCCTATGTAAATGTTTAAAAAATTGAAATTGAAATTTTAATTATTTCAAAAAGAGAATATGCAGTTTCCCAGCCTGCTCCTCATTCTAAGCAGTTCAGAGCAACAGACCCTCATTAAACCTATCCAAAGATAAGGCTGACTATGACTGTTACATTTATTAGGAGAGAGTGATATTAAGCATGTATACCTCTTTGTCTTTATAGCTCTGTGCATAAATATTACATAAAATAGCTACTTTTTTTGAAACAGAGTTTTCTTATTTAGCCTTGGCTGGCTAGCCTGGAACTTGCTATGCAGACCAAGCTGGCCTTGAACTTTCAGAGATCTGCTTGCCTCTGCCTCTCTAGTGTGGGATTAAATGAGTACACCACCATATCTGGTAAATCTCTACTTTTTAAGGAAAAGAAAATGCAGGTTTAATGAGACTGTTACATTTACAAAGCTAACAGCCTAAACCCTAAACAACAAAATCTATGTTCTTAATTTCAACATGTGAGGCGTGCGCGCATGTGAAATCCTGTCTCAACACACACACACACACACACACACACACACACACACACACACACACACACACGGCATGCACACATGCACTCGAAGTAGACACTAAAATATGACTGCCCCTGGAAGATAAACTTGGAATATATTTTTATCTTAAAGTTTCATCAATTGGTATGTACTACTTTCATAAAGAAAAAAATATTGACCAGGTGTTGTGGTGCATGCCTGTAACCCAAGCATTTAAGAGGCAGGGGCAGGAGGATCATGGCAAATTTGAGGCTAGCCTGGTCTCCACAACAAGTCCTTGGCCTGTCTCAAAAAACAAAAACAAAACCAACAAAAAATTAAGCTGAGAAGAAGTTAAATTTAAGAAGTTTAAAGACTTGGAAAAGTATTTCTATTAAATGACAAACTATATTGTTAATATACATGAAGTACTTACCCTCTTTCAAGACCAGCCATCAGTATATCTCAAAATTAAACTAGTAAATTAAGAGTAGAATGTCTCTTATCAAAGATAGCAAAACAGAAGTGAGAGGCATAATCAAGGCTGGTGAGAAAGAGTTGAAGTCTTTGTAAAAGCTCTAACCTAGGAAAATCGTGACTGCAGCAAAGGCTCCAAAGGCAAGAGCTCNGGGCTTTTCTCTGGGACTTTTGGCAAAGGCTTCCNGTTCACCAAACTTCCCCGAGTGTTTCAGAATCTTAGCAAGATAATGTCAGGACTCTGAGTTCTTCACTATTAGTAAAAGGTCTAAGAAAATAAATCAACCCCTGTTCTATATTAGATATGTACACTCTAGAAGGAAGACTCAGAATTCTCAACACTGAAAAAAGGTATACTGGGTCAGCTGGCTCAAGCAATGTGTGCATGTGATCCCAGCTATTTGGAAGGTGTCAAGTCGGGGGGGGGGG
>LZPO01034992.1:136653-150153 GCA_001675575.1 Neotoma lepida | reverse complement strand
TAGACCAGGCTGCCCTCAAACTCACAGAGATCCGCCTGCCTCTGCCTCCTGAGTGCTGGGATTAAAGGCATGCATCACTATACCCAGCTTTTTTAAAATAGAAAAGAAAACAAGATCATCACAATTTTGTACTGTGAGAATGTAGCCAGAGAAACGGAGAAACTGAGTTTGGTTTTGCCTATATTCTTACACCTCCCAGTCACTATCCTGGGAGGAAAAAAAAAATCTCACACTTGACGAAGCTATGTATTTTACTCAGAGTCCATTACAGTTTTTGAGATACTGCCTGCTCTAGAATAATGGGTCCAGACTGAGAAGGCATGTTCTAATCTTAATTTTGTTCTTTTTAAAACATTCTTTTTAGATTTATTTACTTTATTTTATGTGTATGAGTATTTTGCCTGCATGTATGTGTGTGTACCACTAAAGAGCTTAATGAACTTGCTAAGTCTGGGGAAATGTGTGGGAATGGATTTTAGGGGTGTGGATAATGATGGAAGGAACATAAAGCTGGATCAGGCTGAGGTTATTGATGTGAGCCCGCTGAGCGGAGATTCTAGGTTCAGTATGGAAGCTTGCACAGTTAAAAAAAGGTGTCAAAAGTTTGTTTGAATGGTTGGCTGAAGCATCTGTCAAAAGATGGCCTACTGAAAAGGAGATGTAGATGCCTGATGTCCCTTGGCTTAGTATTGATGAAGGGATTTTAAGGCTCAGGGAAATTGCAGTGGTAGAGTTGGCACTGTCTTAGTTAAGGTTTCTATTGCTGTGAAGAGACACCATGACCATGACAACTCTTAAAAGGTGGCATGGTGTCATGCAGGTGGACATGACGCTGGAGAAGGAGCTGAGAGTTCTACATCCTGATCTGCAGGCAGCAGAAGCAACTGTGTGCCACACTGAACAAAGCTTGAGAATAGCTTGAGCTTACGAGACCTTAAAGCCCACCCCCGCACACGGGGACATATTTCCTCCATCAAGGCCATACCTACTCCAATAAAGCCGTATCTCCTAATAGTGCTACTCCCTATTGAGTCCATTTTCTTTCAAACCACCACAAGTACCCTGTGTAAAAAACCTAATCCTCCACAATGGGAAGGCCCAGGAGACATGGCCCTCAATAATCCTATAAGACACAAAATGGTGAGGGGAGTACCTACATATTTGAAGAACTTTGTCGTCATTACCCTCTTCCTTGGGTCAGACCTTAGGTTTGGAGATGCTGCTGTTCAATTGGATGAATTAATGCATTGAGTTTAATTGGNCCCTGGAGTAGCAGGGGCCAGATGGTGGTACTGAATGGCCAAAGACAAGATGATCATACTTACTGTGGTAGCCAGCACAGGCAAAGTGATTTTTATAGTGGCATGACTCATATGGACCTTTAGTACTGGCTAATCAGTCANGATGTTTCCAGGCCTGAAACAGAAGAATAAAATCTTTATTTTAAAAAGTGACTTTGGAATTCTTTTGATAAATTCAGCACATATCATTTGGGAAAACCAGGTTATAACGCATTGCTCTGATTGCATTTCAGTTTAAAGTGTATCACTTAAAAATGATAGGAATGATTTTGAAGCTTCNACCTNTAGACCTCATTTATACTCCTGACTCTGCCTTTCCAACAGTTTTGTCAAGTTATTTCACCTTTCTGAGCTTTNCTCATTCCTAAGGGAGCCCTACATTCTCCTTTGTAAGTNTATTTCAAACACTGAGGTAGCTTACACAGTCGGTGGGCAACTTAGGTCTGCCCTACTCATACACTGAGGGGAGCACACCCACAGGGCAATCTTATAGGTATTTCAGGTTTAATTTGTTTGAGACTCGTTCTAGGGAGTCTTACTAAATTTGGTTCTAAATCAGAATATGTGTGCATGTCCNTGTTTACACTTCACAGAGAGCTCCCAACTTACAATGATTTGACATGGGATTTTTNTGCTTCACAATGGTATAGCAACCATAAACATTCAACAGAAACCGTACTTCAAGTTTTCTCAGGCTAGATATGTGCAGTGTGGCACTGTCTCACAATATGGGGCAGTGGTAGGGAGCCACAGTTCTCAGCCAGCCACACAATCTGAAGGACAAGCAGCCAATATTCTAGGCTATTGTTGTTTATTAAGCGGCGCTGTTTACCGTACGAGAGAAGCCACGAGATACAACAAAACCNGCTATAAGAGTTTATTAAGGGAAGGGAACAGAAGGGGTGTGCATAGGCCTATGGAATGACCATACAGGAAGAGAGGGAAGGACTAGGTGGAACTCAGTTTTTTAGGTTCCCCCCCACTCCCCCCCAGCACATGCACATTATGTAGCTACACCACTCATGCGCATAGATTACATAATCATGCTGCGTACAGATTATGTGATCACGAAGCGCACGGATTACGTGACGTAAGGCCCTCGGATGATTAAGCATCTTGCCTGGCTACTGGACAGCAGTCATGTAGCTGGGGGAGTGGCTAGGAATTCTAACAGCTATGATGTTTGGAAGCTTAAACACATCAAATACATTTTTGACACGATATTTTCAAACTATTAAGAGTTTATTGGGACATAGTGCCATTGTAAATCCGGTAATGCTTGTATCATCTAGGGTGTCATAGTTGTGAAAAAGAATTTGGATTCCAGGTCCCTGAATATTTCGCTTCCCACCCAGGTGGACACCCCTATTATATAAATAGAGGGGTGTGGATGTCATTTACTATTTTNCCCCTNGGCTAGGAATTTGACCCTTATTCCCACAACAATCTGCTAAAATGAGCAAGTCTTCAAGTTTAAACAGGACTTAAAGACCACCGGTCTATGTAGAAACAGGTCCCCCCGGGGCTTTGCCCTGGGGCTACACTTTATTTTATTCCTGAGAGGAACAGAAAGTAGGAACCAAAGAGAAAACAGCACTTTCTCCTTTACTCTAACCAGGACTGTCTGCTTCATCCAACTTCAGCTGCACTCTTTCCTGCCCTGTCTACAGTAGTCTTGACCTTGATGTCTGTCTTTGCTTAGGCATGACTAACCCAGGTTAGTGGAATCTTGCTAAATCAGTTGAGGGAATCCCCAACCCTTTGTATCTGATCAAATTCTTTATCCTGTGGCTTTGTGTTTAAGGCCTTCCCTTCCTTGAGTAAGTCATCCTATCAAATCTATTTAGCAAAACAACAACAAAAAGCTGGGCATGGTGGTCCACACCAGAGGCAGAGGCAGGCAGATCTCTGTGAGTTTGAGGCCAGCCTGGTCTACATAGTGAGTGCCAGGACAGTCAGGGCTATGTAGAGAAACCCTGTCTTTAACCAGTCCCTCCCCCACCTAATACAAAAAACAAAAACAAAACAAACAAACAAACAAACCGAACAAAAGAACTTCCTGTCTTTTCTTATTAATTCTTGGAAATTTTCTATCCATCAATACCCTTCCTTCTCAGAGCCTGCCTATGCCTACCTGTCCTTACTGTGTTTAGACTTAAGATGGATTGCTTCACCTGCAAGACAACATTGTGATAATCCNTCAGAATAAAACATGCCTATTTTTCAAACAAGTGTCAGAATGATTTTTTTTTTCTTTAGGAATCTTAACAAATCCAGTCCAGGTTGCCACAGAGAACCATTTTTTTTAAAAAACAAAGACTTAAATAGGAGCCAGCAGGAAAGGACACTCGATGGCTAAGCAAATGCTTTTTACTGCTTAGCACCTTCCATTCTTAGCTCCACCCTTAGCAATTAAACCCCAGTGTGTCCTTGACCCGTATAAGGCCCTCCCCACCCCTCCCCACCGCCACCGCACAGCCCTGGAGTTTGTGAAGGAAATGCTTGCGCGCCCCCTAGAGGTTAGAATGCCTACCGAACCAACTGTGGGTGGCGCCTTCCTGGCTTGTCTTCTTGTTGCTGTTTTGTAGTCAGGAGGGCAAGAGTGTCATTTTCTGTCTCCAGGAAAGGCAGCAGAGAATTAGAAATGTCTGTACCTCCAAGCAGCTGTTTTCTCGGTTCTTGCTTAGATGGGCAGTTCAGCCCGTTTAAAAAAAAAAATATCCTTTGATGTTACACCCAGGGAGCCAGAGAACTCCAACAGGACATTCTATCAAATAAGAAAAAGAAACCAAGTGGTTCTCCAAGTGTTCTGTGCACCACCTGCTGAAGATATCCTGCTGTGTTTGTTTGAATTGAAGATCGCAGGGCCCTGCCCCAGAACCTTCTAAGTGAAAAGCCCTTGGGGGTGATGCAGTTCTTACACAGATTAAGGTTTGNGAACCACTNGAAGACATTATTTCAATCCATGTCTCATTTAAAATTGTGCAGGACAGTGCTGTGATCAAACTCCTCAGACAGGAGTTTATCCGCAACAAGCCCAACACTCCTGCCAGTCTTCCTTTCCGAACACAGATCTTTCTCCCTGACCATAAACCTAACGAACACCAATCTGTATTGAAAACTTTGAATCTAGATCCTTGAGTGTGCTTTACACACCTGCCTCCTGTAAGGTAGTTTGCTCTGTCCAGACAGACGTGTATGTATTATTTGCCCCTACTACTCTCAAGGTGGGTAAGTCTCTTTCTGATTCCAGGAAGCCAACAGGAGTAGTTCCTTTAAAAAAAAAAAAGATTGACTTATGCTTTATTTTACACGTATGGGTGTTTTGCTTGCATGTATGTCTGTGCACCACTTGTGTGCAGTGCGCACAGATGTCCCCTGGAACTGGAGTTGCAGATGGTGGTAGGCTACCTTGTGGGTGCTGGGACTAGAAACCAAGGTCTCCTGGGAGATCAGGCACTGTTCAAACTTGCTGAGCNATGTCTCCCACCCTAATAGTCCCTTNTTGAAAAATCTGTAAAATTGAACCAATTGTACACAAATGTACACAAACACCACCACTTTAAACTCTTAACTGTAATTTCTCTTTGGAGGTGTTGTTTAAACAGCCCATTTGTAGAACTCATCCCCAAACCTACTGGTTTGGTAGATTTGACTGGAGTGAGAAATATTTGATCAAGCATCCCAATTTGATGGCTCTGATACAAGTGATCAGGAGGTTCTTGCTGGTTTTTGTTGTGTTTGAGGTAGAATCTCATGGCTGTCTCTTATACACATCTAGATGTGTATAAGAGACAGGAGCTATTCTTGCTTCTACTTCCTAAGTGCTGGGATTACAGGGTTATGCCACCACACCCAGTTCTATGTGGCAGTGAGGATGGGACACAGGGCTTGGTGCATGCCAGGCATATGCTCTACCAAATAAGCGCCATTCCAAATCTCTTAGATGGCATTTTAACGAATACNGCCTCATATGCCAGACTTTCCCAACAACCATAATGTTTCCAGAATGCTTTACAACCAAAGTCTATACAGAACTTACAAATTAGAAGTCCTTGATGTTAATCTGAAGAAAGATGGTAGCGTTAGAGTGACACATGTAANTGACACAGTGGCCAAGATGTCACACCTTTTCTCTTGCTATTGTTTATGGAGGACGTTTCCTCTTTNCATATCAGTCCAAATGGACCTTCAGTTATGTCCCAAGGCAATTTAAGATAGCCACTCCCAGGTGTTTGGAGCTGATATATAGGAAGGAACCCATTGGATATTCTTGAGTAGGAGAAATTAAGATGGCTATTTCAGCTTCACCAGGGTGGTAAGTCATCTGAACTGATTACCTATAGCCCACCACTGTAACTACAGAGCTCCAGGAATGCTGCTGTAACAACTGGCTAAGTATTTGGGGGGGGATAATTAAACTTTCATATGGGAATTATTTATGTATTTAAATTAAATTTTTATACACTCATAGGGGCTGGGGAGATGGCTCATTTGGTAGGGTGCTTGCCATGAAGACCTAAGTCTGATCCCCCAGAACCCATAAGAAAAAGCCAAGTACAATTTTTATGCCTGTAATCTCAGCACTGGGAAGACAGAAACAGATGGATCCTTGGGGCTCACTGGCCAACCAGTCTAGCTGAATCATGGAGTTCTAGGTTCAATAAGAGACCCTGCCTCAAAAAAAAAGATGCAGATCAGCTGAGGAAGACCCCTGATGTTGACCCCTGGCCTACACACACGCGTGTGCACATATACACTAACATGTACACATACATATATACAAAATTTTTAAATTATGTGTACTCATATAATTAACTTAAGCTACATAAAAGCAATCAGTGAAAATAAAGTTGCCTTCTTACCCCAAACAGTCATTCCCCATTTGCAGGTGCAAACACTTTTAAATTCTGAGATGAAGACATAAAAAAATGATTACAAGGAGCCAGGTATGGGAGNTTACACATATAATACCAACACCTCAGAGGTGGAAGCCAGAGAGGGTCAGAGAGTTCAAGGCCATCCTGGAGCACCTAGGACCCTGTCCCTTCCAGGCCCCAAACAACTATGCAAATAAATGTAGGTGAATTTTCCCATAGAATTTGTACAATAAATTATAAAAGGAGAAACCATAAGGGGACAAAATGAGGGNATTTAACATATAAGCATTAAACACTTTTGTATGACAAACTCACCAGGAGCACCTCAGAGCTNAGGTGTAACTCAGTGGAAGAGGCCTTGTCTGGCATGTGTGAAGCCCTGGGTTCAGTCTCCAAAACTACAATAAAAATAAGATGGTAACATCTGAACCTGTAACTCCCACAATTGAAATCATGCTTTCAAAATAAAAGTCTATCACGGCACTAGTGAGGGTACCCTCCACCTGTACCAGACCCNGAGGAGATTCTGCTAGGGGCAGATATGAAGAAAGCCCAGCCACTGATGTGAGCNTGTGTCTCCCTCTTGACCTGTTCTCTGAGCCNCTCTCTCCCTTGGTTTATCTTAAATTCTAAGATCACAGATGTTACAAAAACTGCCCCCCAGGCAGCAGTGATGTCCTTGGCACTGACAAATCTTAGCACAACCAGTCCCAAGATAATAATCAACCAGACCANAGTCTCCCCAGGATTACTAGCTGTGCAAATCCCCTCGACTTTGGCCCTTCTCTATATATAGCCACAAAGCTGTCGCTGACACCTCAAAGACAGATTTAAGTTGCCAGACTCTTTATTCTTCCTGGTATGTATGTCTACGCTGAAAATAATCCTTCCTGCTTTCAACACTGCAGGGATGAGTGACCAGGTCGAACTGTTGGGACCCCCCAGAACAGGTCTTTACCCAGACTCTGNTAACAGCTGCAATCAGTTTGAGGGAGGCCATTGAAGAAGTATTATTTTAGACTTTTGTTTTTGTCTTCAAAGAGAGTGAGTTCCTGCTTCCTCATGCCTTATATACCTTNCTCTGCCCAGACATCACTTCCTGGGATTAAAGGCATGCGTGCTTCCCAGTACTGGGATTAAAGGTGTATGCCACCACTGCCTAGCTCTGTTTCCAGTGTGGCTTTGAACTCACAGAGATCCAGACAGATCTCTGCCTCCTGAGTGATAGGATTAAGGTTGTGTGCCACCATTGCCTGACCTCTATGTCTAATCTAGTGGCTGGCTCTGTCCTCTGATCCTCAGGCAAGTTTATTAGGGTACACAATATATCACCACAGGTGGCAATTGACTTCAGGGTGTCAGCCCACCAGGAGGTGAATCCCTGATGGGTGAATCTCAGATAGGCAAGGCCCTGAGACCACAGAGTCTAGAATGTCTTTTGCTCCTGCTGTGCCTTTACATGTTTGCCGCTGCCCTTTTTCTCTGGTATCTGGTATGGTGTGAATGGGTACGGGGAGATTCCCACTGCCTGTAATGTAGTGTGTTTATCTCATGGGTACATCTTGTTCTACTGGACATTTTTACCTGTGGATTATTATGAAGATGATTCCTTCCTAAGCTGTACTGTCTAATTGATAATACTAATGTTAGTTTAGAGTTTTGATGATAAAAAATAAAACAAGGAAGTGTCACACAGCTAGAACACATGAGTTTCTATTGAGGAGCCTCATAGACTGTGGTTTAGGTTAATGATTAAGGAAAACAATTGAGTCCCAGGAGCCCAGCTAGTTTAAATTCTTTTAACCTTAACATTGGGAGACGTGTTCACAGGTTTTGGAGTCCATCATAGCTGAAACAAAGCTTTGAAAATAACTTAAAGTTAGACTAAGATGTTTTTGTCAAATAGCTTTGAGGTGAAAAATCCAAGAAGATAATCTAAAACTTTAGAAAGGCACAGNGTTGAATGAGGAACTCAAAACGTCAGGGAACAAATACAAAACAGCCCAATTATTACTAAGCTGAAGTACTTTCTTGCTAGGATTGATTGATGACCAAAGGTGATGATTTAATTCCTTGTACCCATTTCTGCCCTCAATCTCCTGATATATATATATATAACTATTATATATATATATAACTATTGATGGGTGGGTATGTACCCTAAAGGTTTAGAGTAGAGCTGACTGTTTTTCATGTATAAAAGTTTAGGTTTGTGATTCCTTTAAGATTCTTTATAAGATTACTTTTCAAGATAAGTAATAATGTGATTGGTCCTTTCTTTATAACTGCAAAATGCAGGCTGCCAGTAAAAGAATATCTTGCTTGCTTATACACTGATAATCTATAACAAATTGCTTGGGTATGAGTGTATGTGGGTTCTTGGGATAATTTGTTTTTCACCTGTAATACGTAAAATGTTTAATCGTATAAGGGAGATGGAAAACATGCTGTTTTTACTTGTATTCATTGTAATCATTCACTTGAAAAACAGACTGTAACCACATTGCAATTTTTATATTGCTTGAAAGATACTGCTGGGGTATATAAGCTGTAAGGAAAAGAATAAAGACAGAGTTAAAATGAGTTAGAAGGAAAACGTCAAGAATGAGAGAATAAAAAGGAAACATCAAAAATAAAGATATAGGAGAAGGAAAACATTAAGGATGAGAGAAGGAAATCACCAGGAAAATAAAGAATAGAGAGAATGCAAAAAAAAAAAACAAAGAAAAGATCTGAAGGAAACCATCAAGAGAGTGTGTGAGTGTCTTTTCCCTAACCCCCTCAGATAAAAAGTCTAGTACACGTCAACTCTGTGGATTCCCTTTGAGCCCTGCACTGCTGGAGGCTGGTCCCCCAGACAGTGAAAAGGGGGTCTCCTACAGGCAGCTTGGCTGATGGGAAAATTGGAGTGTGCCCAGCAATTGTCTGTTGCTTTTACGCTTTGGGAGGAGCCTTGTGCATCTTATAAACTCCAGCTTTCCTGGACTTGTGAGGTTTCTTTACNTTTTGAGTCTCATGAGGCCCTCTCTCTCTTCCTTCTGGTACGAAATGTTTCCATTCCAAGAAAATTGCTCCACGTGCTGAATCCAAGCTGAGGTCCAGAGACTTCACGCCTGTCCAATAAAAAGTGAGAAAATCTTCTCTGAGAACGTACTTGGGAAGAGCAACCCTTTCCTACCCTTCTGGCTGTGATCCAATGGCTACACCACTCATCGGCTCCATTCCTAGTTTGGTTGTCTGAAGCTCTTCTAGTGAAAGAGTTCTTGAGAACCTCATTCCTAAATTCTTGAGTGATCAAAATATGGGTGACATGACATTACCACTTGAGTTAGACAACACACCTGTTGTCATAATAGCCACCCCACCACAAGATCAAGCACTCGAAGCATGCTGCATGCATTATGTCAAGCATCTGGCCACTATTGCCAAACCAACATGAGGTGGGGTAACATCTTGCTTTATAACTTACCAGGTTTCCTCAGCTCTATGACAGCAAGGGCAGTCCTAGACCGCATCATCTCTATAAACCGAGGCACTATACTCCAGAAGACTGGGAACCCTGCACCCTAGGGCCCAGGAAATGTTTGAGGCCACACGTCGACCAAGGTGTCTTGTAATTAAGATGGCTTTGGAAGTCATGTATTACATAGTTAGATGACCACAACAAAATGCAGTGGAGTAGATCGCTTGCCTGTCCATCGAGCTATACTCGACTGTAAAACCAGGAGTTTAAACCCCCACCTACTGCTCTTGATCCAATGTTCACTGAGGTGTTCAGATCTGCTGCTCAATGGTTGTCCCACTATGGACTTGATACAATCTTTCTTGATAGACCCCCTTGCCTATGCGCAAGATGATACATTGGGTCCCNGCTGGTTGTGCTTTTGTAGTTTAGCTCTGAATGGTTGCAACATATTCTGGGATGTCTTCTTTCATGGCTATTGAATCGTTCACTGAGAACAGACCGTCACGTGGAGCCGTGCTCCCCAGGGTAGGTGCTGAGACAACTCTTTTAAATGAACATAAGACAGCTGAAAGAAATGCACAGAACACCTTCCCAGCATGAACACACTAAGGCTTGCTGGCCATGAGGTATTGGCTCCTAGACACTTTCCAGATCTTCATAAAGTTGCCATGAAGAAGAGAAAGATAGACAGTGCATTCCATAATTTTTGATCCAATTAAAGAAACCATGTCAAGACTTACTGATCAAGAAATAGAGAAGGACCTTCAGGACCNTTTTCTGAAGAAAAGAGGCTTGGCACCAGCAGATACCTATGAAGACCCCAATCCTGCAGGAGAGGGTGAAGTTCCTGGTCCTGATGCAGCTTTCCACCCACAACCACAAAATTACAGAGGGGGAAAAAAGCATTTGACTAATCCCCTCAATAGACTGTCAGTCCCCTCAAAGAAGGCCTGTGGGGAGATGAGCCCAAGGAGAAGACCAGCCAGGCTCAGCGAGCATGCGTGCAAAGGAAAGGCAAAGGATCAGATACTTGAGACAGGCGAGCCTGTCAAGACCTGTTTGATACCAGCAAATCCTGGATTCAGGGCAATGGGAGGAGGTGATAAGGATGGCTTNCAGGGATGCTGGGTTGAAGTTGGAGCCCACTGAAGTTGGTCAGGCTGCAACACAACTTAAAACAATCCTAAATCTGTTTCCAGGCTATAGGTTCACAGACTGTTGGACTGAAGGTCAAAGTTGCCATGAGGCTATTAGCTAAATTTGTATTTCTAAGGGGTGGGGGTCTCATGGTTTGTATGCTTATATATTAGTTTCTGTTGTGGAATATTTGTTTAACTGTGCAAGGATGTGTTGCACTTGTTTAACTATGTAAAGATGTGTTGCTGTTTTACCTTGCCTGCCTAAGGCACCTGATTGGTCTAATGAAAAACTGAACAGCCAATAGTGAGGGAGGAGGTATNGGTGGGGGAAGAATTTAGGCTAGACAGAAGAAAGAAAAGAGACATCAGGGAGACTTGAGGGGCCAGACAGACAGACAGACATGGAGGAAGGAGGAAAGTNGGACAGACAGAATGAAAGAAAGGTTAAAAGCCCCAAGGCAAAACATAGATGAATAGAAAAAGGTTAAATTACATTATAAGAGCTAGTGGGACAAGCAGAAGCTAAGGCAGAGCATTCATAATTAATAATAAGTCTCTGTGTCTTTATTTGGGAGCTGGTTGGTGGCCCAAAGAAAATTCCAACTACAAGTTTCAGACTTAATTTGTTTTACTCCTACCTAGTTTTCATTCCTTCAATGCTGTACTTCTTTTGGTGAGGGGACTTCTTCTCTATTTTGAAATAAGGTGGGACAGTATGTACATAATTGAATAAATAAATGATACTTTTTTTATCTTAAAAAACTTTGCATTTACTGGGCAGTGGTGTTACACACCTTTAATCCCAGCACTCGGGAGGCAGAGGNAGGTGGATCTCTGTGAGTTCAAGGCCAGNCTGGTCTACAGAGAGAGTTCCAGGACAGCCAGAGCTACACAGAGNAACCCTGCCTCGAAAACAAAAACTAAACAACAAACTTTGCCTTTTATCTTGGGACTCAGGACTGAGTTTTATGGTAGCTATATTGNTTACTCTAGCTTTATAATAGGTCTGAAANNTAAGTAGTGAGAGCCAAGTGTGGTGGTGCATTCCTTTAATGCCATACTCAGAGACAGAGGCAGGCAGATCTCTATGAGTTCAAGGCCAGCCTAGTCTACATAGAGAGTTTGAGGCCAGCCAGGGTACATGATGAGACCCTGTCATAGAAAAAACAGTACTAGACAGTGTGATTCCTTCACTTTTCTTCTTTTTTGTAGGGTAGGGGTGCTTCTTGTCTTGTTTTCTTTTGTAGCCCAGGCTGGCCTCAAACTTGCTACGTAGTCAAGGATGGGTTTGAACCCCTAATCTTCGCGCCTCTACCTCCTGAGTGTCGAGATTACAGGCATGTGCCATTTATTTATTCCCTTATTTTAAAATTTGGTTTTGTTTTAGTTTATGTTTAATTAGTTTTTAATTTTTTTCATTTATGTGTATGAATGCTTTCCTTGCTTGTATGTCTGTCCATCAGGTGTGTGCAGTACTCATGGAGACCACAAGAAGGTATCAGGTCTCCTGGAACTGGAGCTACAGACGGTTGTGAGCCATCATGTGGGTGCTGGGAATCGAACCCAGGTCCTTTGCAAGAGCAGCCAGTGCTCTGTTTTGTTTTGTTTTGTTTTTATTTTTTTCCNGACAGGGTTTCTCTGTGTAGCCCTGTCTGTTCTGGAACTCACTCTGTAGACCAGGCTGGCCTTGAACTCAGAGATCCACCTGCCTCTGCCTCCCAAGTGCTGGGATTAAAGGCNTGCNCCACCACTGCTCAGAGTAGCCAGTGCTCTTAACTGATGAGCCAGCCCCCTGGCTTAGTTATTTTGGTTCTTTGACCTTTGTGGGGCGGCTACCCACCAACCCCACAGTTCCCCTGAGTTTTCTTGGGTGAGAGTAGCAGGAAATATTAGATAGAAGGATTTTAGAGTGTGGAGAAAAGATAGAAATACAGGATAGCCTTGAGAGGGCCTGGAACCTATTTTATCCAGCCCCGACTGTGTCTGTCCCAGGGTATTTATAGAAAAGCCAAGGGGTAGAGCAAAAGACCTCCCCCNAGCACAGCCAAGTGCAGGCCATCTCAGACACCTGCACTCAGGCCNGTGGTCCAATCATCCTTTCTAGGCAGACCTGCTGGATAAACCCACTAGGAACCAGAAAATGGGCTCCCACAGCCCTTTCCATAAACTTTGGGACCAGCTGTCCATATTCATAAAACTACTGTATATTTGTACCGGGATTGGGCTGTGNGGCTGAAGTCATGGTCAGNTGCATTCTGATACTTCCCAGTTTTGTTTGCTTTGTTCTTTTGCCTAACCCTTGACCTTTATCCTCCGCCTGGCAGGAAGGCAGGCACATAAAGAGCACTCCGTTTGGCAGCCTGTTTTCTAATCAGATTCTCACCTGTTCCCATCCATATTTGGTTTTATCTGAAGCTTTTCTTGTGTCCACTGTGAACACAAAGTTGTGCCCGTGATCCCACTGTGGTGTCTTCCCAGGAGCTCAAGGGAGACTGGGAACGGAAGAAGCAAGAAGCTCTGACAATATGAGTTGTTTGGGCAATTTTTTATATCCTGATTGAAACTTACAAGTTCAGTATGTTTAAAGTAATAACCTAGGGCCAGTCAGATAGTTCGGTAGGTAAAGGTGCTTGCCACTAAACCTGGTGATCAAAGTCTGATTCCCAGAACCCATATGGGGGAAGGAGAGAAATGGTTCCTGCAAGTTGTCCTCT
>LZPO01034992.1:64705-85255 GCA_001675575.1 Neotoma lepida | reverse complement strand
TCCCTGGGTTTCTTTTCTAAATCAGGTCACAGAAAATGGATGCTATTTCTTTAAATAATATAACCAAGCTGATCCCTGGATTACAATTAGGTTACGTCACTTGCTTATGAGCTGCTTTTCATTAAGACTTGCAGTGGGCAATGGTGCTTTACCTCTTAGAGCAAAGCTAGGGAGAACAATCGCGCTAAAAGCCAGAACACATTGGGCGGCAGCGGCAGGGACCGCAATAATTTCGGCAGGGGACTGAGTTCAATGTAGGAGGTTCCTTTTCTCTTTAAATCCTTTAAACAGCCTTTGTCCTGCCAAACCCTCTGGTTCTAAATACATTGGAAACACACATGCTGAGGGCCCACACGGAGAGGGAAGATTGGGGTGGTCAGTTCGCAGGAAGCTGAGCAACAAGAAGCTCCCCAGGGAGGGCACTATCAAGTTTCTGCAGAACTATGGCTCCGTTTCATTCCCTGCAGAACACAAATTACTAGGAAACATTTAAAAGTTGTGGCCAAGGGAGGTAACAAGAATCCTGGCTGCTCGACATAGCTCCGTCTTTGTAAATACGCATCTTTGTAGCTATAGTAAGCAAAGCGTTGACTATCAGGTCAAGTACAAAACAAAAGGTTCAGTACATGAAATCTGAAGATTCTCGATCCTGGTTCATCACAACACACAGACATGTGTTCTCAAAAATGGAGACAGGGGCTGGGCAGTGGTGGTGCACGGAGGCAGAGGCAGGCAGATTTCTAAGTCTGAGCCCAGCCTGATCTACAAAGTGAGTTCCAGGACAGCCAAGGCTACACAGAGAAACCCTGTCTAAAAATGGGGCGGGGAGCGGGGATGGCAGGAAGCTGAGGGAGACGCTCCGTGGATTCAATGCTTTCTGCTCAAGCATGAGGACCTGAGTTGGGTCCCTATCGCCCACAGAAAAATCCTGGTAAACTCAGTTGTAGTGCTGGTGCTGGGAACAGAGGCGGGAGGCTGTGAGTGTGGGAGCTTGCTGGCCAACTAGTCTAGCCAATACTGCCAGTTCCAGGCTCAGCGAGAGACCCTGTCTCAAAACAAAGCAGAAACTATAGACAGTTGTGGAGGAAGACAGTGGATATCCACTTATCAGCTACAAACACACACACATGCGTACATCACCTACACATGCACAATAAACAAACAAAAATAGAGAGAAAACCCATGCTCCCATGTTGTTCATGGCTACTGTGCAGAATATTCACTTTAGGATTAGGCCATTTTTCTTAAAACCACCTCAGGCTAGGTGTGAATGACTCGTGTCTGTAATCCCAGCCCTTTAGAAGGTGAGGCAGGAGGATTGCTGTGAGTTTGATGCTAGATTAGGTTACATAGCAAAACCCTTCTTCAAACAAACACAAAACAAATGAAGCCCCACACAAACAAATACAAAATTAAATAAATAAATAATAACACCTCATAGAAAATTGTAAGAACCAGAAATTGAAGTTGTTTGAGAGTGATCCAGGTGATCAGAAGAAGGACAAGGCAGACTTCACTCAGAGTAAACAGTGGAAGAAGGATCATGAGCCGACAGTGAGAAGCAACATTCTACCAGATGCAAAATGCTTCCTCAAAACGGGNTTACTATATTGTACAGCACTTAAAATGGGAGTCAGGAGCAGTTAAATGAACTTGGGCCATTTACCGTCCTTGAAGGAACGCCTAGAATTTATTACAGGAGAACAGCCACAAGAATTATTTCTCTAAGTAGCTAAATTCATTGCCTGTTTTTTAATTTTTGATAAATGTGAAATTTTTAAAAATCCTAAAGCAGGGTTGGATATTGTATAGAGTTATATAAAATGTTGGTGAAAGAAAACTCATTTCTTTTAACTCATGGCTAAGTTTAAAACCTACACCCATCGTTTAACTCCCCAATAAGCTTCCTAATTTAAGAAACAGACTTTAACAATCGGTAGAACCGATGTAAATGTGAACTGAAATGCTTGAATGCAAAGTAGTTCATTAATTCTAATGGTGTTTGCACATTAATCTTGGCCTCAACACTCCAAAACTTGCCCAAGCCCTGTTGGTTGCTGGGGAGTCTTTGATTCTNGTGTGTGTGTCCAATTTACTAATGAATCTTGGTGTCATTTTGGGGCTGAACCAAGTACATCTGAACGGGTCTGGGCAGCTGGGGAAGGGCACCCACAGTATGCTGATTGGGGTTGGAAGGACACCAGCACCGAGATGAGTCAGAGGAGCTTGAAGTGTGTAGTAAATCAGAACAAACGTCCCCCACCCTACCCCAGCAGCAGGGAAGAAAGGAAAGGAGTGGTGGGAAGTTTTAAAAGCGAAGGTGTCAACTTACCACAAACCCCTTCTTAGGGGCCCCTCGGACCGTGAGTGCTGTGGTCCAAACCTGTTCCTAAAGAGGCCCAGTCCACAGGCCACAGTCTAAGTGAGGGCCAGACGAAAATCCAGAGAAAGTTAGCCTAATTCTAACTTTTAACATGATGAAAATCAAGAAAATGGGGGGCCAGAACTTGACGCTGTTATGTGTAATCACCCGCAATGCACTTTGGGATGTCTCCAGGGGATCTTGGGAGCTCCAGGGTGCATTGTGGAAAGAGCATGGGGGTCTAACGTCCNNGCAACTTGAATTTGAATTTAAACCCTTCCTCTGTCCCTTGCGTGAGAGCTATCACGATAACTTGAAAGCTGAAGCATCCTTCCTTTATTCAGAGGGAAGAATGTCCTCCATAGTCAGTGGTGGTTTAGGTGGTTGGGGGTGGGGTGGGTGGCATAGAGCAGGCTGCTAAACCAGATTCCATGGTATAGTAGTCCCTCTTCATTGGCAGCTTTACTGCCTATGGGTTCAGGTACCCAAGGTCAACTCCAGACCAAAAATATTAAGTAGAAAGTTCCAGAAATAAATTCATCAGTTTTAAATTGCATGCCGTTCTGAGCAGCATGGTGAAACTAGTACTGTGCCAGTCTGTCGCACACGGGTGTGAATTAGTCCCNTGTNAAGTTGTATCCACACTGTATAGGTTACCTGCCTGTTGATTGGTCAATCACTTAGCTATTCCTGTGATCAGACTGACTGTGGCAGTATCAAGAAATTGCTTATATTCAAGAAATCCTTATTAATAATGATATTAATANTGAAGGAAGAGCAAACTGGAGATGCTAGCATTTGAACAGGCCAGGAAAGTGCTTCTTTTAAGGAAAGGGTGAATGTTCCCAACCTTATTGTGAGAGAGAGAGAGACAGGAGAGAGAGAGAGAGAAAGAGAGAGAGAGAGAGAGAGAGAGAAAGACTACTATCTGGGGTTTCAGGTATTCACGGGGGAGGGGGCGGTCTTGGGACATATTTGCTACTAATAATAGGGCACCATTGTGTTGCTTAGCTCAACAGTGGACCTGATATCAAATTGGTAATTAATAAAAAATAGCTGGATAAATGTGAGTGGCAATCCCACCAAACCGCCCAGCAGGGGTTCCTCTGGGTGCCTGGTTGACATGTTTTCCAGGCGCGCTTTCTTTAGATCCCCCCTGCCCTCTTTCGGCAATCAAGAGGGTTTGTTTCTTAATCTGGGAAGGGTTTATATCCAGTGAAGAGAGACTATGACAGCTCACACTGGTAATCCCAGCTTTTGGGAGGATAAGCAAAAAATCTGGAATTCAAAGCCAGGCCCAGCTATATAGTAAATTTGAGGTTGGCCTGGGCTACATGAAAACCCTGTAAAATAAATAAAATAAAATAAAATAAAATAAAATAAAATAAAATAAAATAAAATAAAATGCTAAAGGAAGCCAGGCCTGCTGGCACACACCTTTAATCCCAGCACTCAGGAGGCAGAGGCAGGAGGATCTCTGTTGAGTTTGAGGCCAGCCTGGTCTACAGAGNGAGTTCCAGGACAGCCANGATTATATAGTGAAATCATGTCNCCAAAGGAAAAAATATCAAAGGAGGAAGAGGACATATCTAAGCATTCCAAAGTCTGTTCAAGGGTGGGGATATAGCTCAGTGGTAGAAAGCTTAGCTAGCACAGACAAGCCCCAGGTTCAATCCTCAGTACCGCAAACAAGCTCACTCCAACACATCCAACCTTCNCAAAACTGCCTCTCCCAGCCAACACTCTACCACTGAAGATCAGTATCTTGGTGATAAGAGAGCCTAAGGCCTTTGAGTTCTATTTTAGTATGAGCTCCGTTTTTATGGAGAGAGAGGGGAAAAAAACCCACTCGGCACTCTTTTGACCAGCGTCTGTTTGAAAACCCATCTTCTGCAATGTTTTGTTCGGGCTGACCCAATAGGAAGACTAGACAGAGAAGGCCCAGATGCCCATCTCAGGCCTACAATCACGTAGAAGGAAATGACTACACAGGCGATGGTGGCCACTAGGAAGAAAATTGCAAGGACAGTGTCATGAGGCCATCTTGCTAATTTTTGCAATTCTCACAGGGCCTATTGTTCTGTCACGCAAGAGTAATGATAATAATAATAATAATGATGGTGATGATAATGTAATTGCAACATCCTGAGTGCTTACAGTGTCTCCAACACTGTGGCTAAAGAGTTCCGTGCATTCATACACTGCTTCATTTAATTTTTACAACAGCCCTGTCTGGTAGCTCCTTTTATTAAACTAGATTACAGACAGGGGAATGGAGGTGGAATTTTTCTCTGGTAGAGACTGAAAACCCTTATTTGCTTGACTATCTGAACTTCAGCATCATATACAAATTGGAGCAATGAAAACAGAAGGAAAAATTCTGTTCCCAGATGTTGCTAGATCCAGGTCAAATAGGAAGGAAAAGAAGGCTTGGGTACCTGACACATGCCNAACACATGCAAACAGAGTCTCATTTGATCTCTTATCATTTCACAGGTGAAGAAAGGGAAGGCTGGAGAGCTCCCATAACTGGGATTCAAATAGGCCTAACTCTAAAGTCTACCTTCTTTTTTTTTCTTTTGGTTTTTCAAGACAGGGTTTTTCTGTGTGGTTCTGATGTCTGTCCTGGATCTCACTCTCTAGACCAGGCTGGCCTCGAACTCACAGAGATCTGCCTGGCTCTGCCTCCCCAGTGCTGGGATTAAAGGCGTGCGCCACCACCACCCATCTAAAGTCTACTTTCTTTTCATCCCATCAAGGCAGCTGGCTCTGCCACCCAAATTATTTACACACTTTAGGGTTCCTAACAGTAAAAAGAGACTAAGAGGCCACTTTTGCCTCAAAATCATTGAACAATCATGAGAAATAACTGAGGTGGTCTGCAAAAGTGAAACAGGCATGTTGGAGCAATGAATCCTATTCAGATGAAGGAGCTTTAGGCAGCAATGGTTCAAAATCTTAGTTGACATTACATCTATTTGAGCAAAATGCTGGAGAGACAGGAGAAAGTTTGGTTACTGCCTGGTGGTCCATGGAAGAGTCTGTAGAGAAAATAGCACTTCAGCTAACTCTTTAGAACAAAGAGGATTTCATCAGGTTAAGAAAAACAGGAGAGAGAAGTACGCTCGGGAGGAGGGTGTTTTAAGGAGAGGGAATAGTAGAGGCAAAAGCACGGAGGCATGAAGGTTTATGATAAATAAGTCCAAGATAATAGAAGGAGAAAAGGACCAGAGACCCATAAGCCCTGAGACTGGAGACAAGAAGTCTCGCTGGGATTACTGGACCAGACTGAGAAGGACCTTGAATGCTCTGCTAAGTCCTTTGGACTCAGTTCTGTAGGCACTTGGGAGCCACCAAGGGTGACTACCCCAAGAATCCGTAAGGACAAAGAGTCTGAGCAGGGCCCTTTGCCATTCTGTTCTTGTGATGATCACAAAGTCCCATGTTCAGAACATCACAGTCTGTTGCCATGGAAATAGTAATGGGCCTCACTATGGGAATAAATTAGCCTCATCATTATACCTTTCTTCCAAGGAGCTCAGAGTGTTTGTTGTATGTGTTTTCTTTTTCTCCTTCTTCTTTTTCTTCTTCTTTTTCTTCTTCTTTTTTTTAATAGGAGCACCAGATGGTGGTAAAGGGAAAGAAGAAAGCCTAAAGACTCCCGAATTAAAGGAGATTTCAAAGGAATGGAAGGAAAAACACAAGTTGAATTTTGAAAGGTTTAATCAAAACAGATGGCAGAATATCTCAGCCTGCGGGAAGGGAAAAGTGTCTCAGAACCCATCTGATTCAGGAGCTTCCTTGTCCTGGCTTCCTGGGTCCCTGGCTGCTNCTCTCTGTGGGCTGAGTGACACTCAGGCTGGTTAATGAGGAAGGAAAGGGGTGTGTGTGTGTGTGTGTGTGTGTGTGTGTGTGTGTGTGTGTGTGTGATATCAGATAATACAGATGTGCCCAACTTAAGAATTAACGTTGTTGAAATGCCTTTTAAATTAAAATTACTGTAAACATTGATTTGTTATGCATATTATTTTTACTTTCAAACTTACTTTAAGAAAAGTAACCAGGTGCNGGAGAAATGGCTCAGCAGTTAAGAGCACTGCCTGTTGTTACAGGGGANCCTGGTTCTATTCCCAGCACCCACATGGTGGCCAACAACCATTTGTAACTCCAGTTCCAGGATATCTGACACCCTCTTCTGGCCCCCCTGCATACTGCATNCATGTGATGCAGAGACATACAAGCAGGCGAAACATCCATACTCATAAAAATAAATTTTAAAAATCTCTGTAAAAATTAAGAAAGAAAAATAGCCAATAGAAAGTTTAGTCATTGTCATATAATTATCTCTGCTATGTNCACTCAGGGGGATAGGAAATTATTATGTTTATCTACTGTTTATATGTATTTTTTTCTATGTCAACCTATTGCCATTCAGTCCTAGAATAGAATAACCCTGCCAGAAAGGCATCATTATTCATTGTTACAGAGGAAGATGAGGTCTGCAGAGACCTCATACATTGTCCAAGTGATGTGTACATGGCAGAGCCCTGATTGAACTCTGGCTTGCTCAGCATCTTTCTAAAATTCCTAAAGACTTTTTGCTCTACCATTGCAACACAGAGAGAACCTGGGTGAATTGCTCTGCCTCCCTAGGCCCCATAGGTTGGAATAAAGCAGCGTCTTCTCTATTAGTCTTCCTTCAGAAGTGTGGGCACGTGTGGGAAATGAATATGAACAATGGTAAGTTCTCTACAGGGCTAACATTCTGTGTGTCTTATTCGAGGTCCCAGTCTCGCCAGGCTATCTGTATGATTTTGAGTGGCCAAATAGTGTGCTGAAGACAAAATTAGTTGGTTCATAAGGAAACAATCATAAAATATAAAGTGCAGGGAGAAGTTAGGGCATTGAGATGCCAGAGCGATCACATTTATATAACAAAGATGTAATGAGTGCCTCCTAAGTGTCATGCACCGTACCAATTGGCAGGGCTCTCAACATAAACAAAGCGGGGACTCGCTATTCCATAGAAAATGTATAGTCAGGCAAGGATTTCTGTCTGGAAGTGACATTTGAAATGAGGTTTTAGCTGTCATCCTCCATGAAGCCCTGCCCTCTAATTTTATATCTTATTTCTGCTTCAAAGAAGTTAGGACATTATATTGCTTTTAACCTGCTCTGACAAATATATCTTAAGCATCTGTCCCCATTCTCAAGTCTCCTCCCTGCAGACTGTCCTTTCTGTACATTGCCTCTCAGCTTCCTAAAGATTTCTGAGGTTCAGATATGAACCCCAAAGTAGGTTGCTCAGAGGGGGGGAAAAACTGCTTGAGTTTGAATCTTTTATCATTCTGCTTTTTATGGGCTGCACTACTTCATGGAAATGCGCTGTTGGCTGATAACCCAACTGTCTGCTGCAGATGGTGGTGCCACTGTGAGTGGGAAGGGAAAAACGGGAGGGCGAGCGAGACAGCTGCAAAGCAAGAGAGAAGCAGAATGAGTGGCTGCACAGAGCCCAGCTCCTCGTTTGTCTCTTTACCTTCAGGATGATGAATTCTTCCAACCTGTCTCAGCATAAAAGGCCATTTTTCCCCCACAAAAAAATCTGTACCTTTAGATTTATATGCACACACACACACACATGCACACGCACACACACACACACACACACACATACACAGAGACACAGACACACACACTTTCTCTCTCTTAAAATACTGGTTTAATTGGCTCACTGATTTGCCTTCCGCAGTTCTGGGCAAAACTAAATTCTACTAAAGCATAAGTGACTCAGAAATCTGTTAGCCAGGGTCCTTGGGTGAGGGGCTTGGGAGGATGGAAGCTGAAATAGAACTGGAGAGACACATCCCCCACAGGGGATAAGGCCACGGGTTTATAAAACTGGATAAAAACAAAGACAGACTCATAATCAAACAGGGCTGTGAAAACCTGGACAAAAACAGGAGGAGCTGGGGGCAGGGAAGAAGGCGGTGGCCAGGAAGGAGAGATAGAGATGGTTTGTAGACTTTCAGGGAGATCCTAGATTTATTTCAAGGTGTGGCTAGAAGAACTTAAGAAAGGTTAGCTGTGGCAATGGAAAGACGTATTCAGATTTGATGTTGGGTACTGCAGGAGATTTGCTCGCTCTGCCCCCCTCCCCCGAAATTGTCAATAAACTGAACCTTGATTCAGAGGATGGAGCCCATGCTCAGCTGACCAGAATGAACCATGGAGTTTTTTGGCAGACTCAGATGGGAAGAGAGGGACACAAGGAGGAAGGAGGTAGGGTCTAGGAGTTTCGTCAGCCTTTTTGCATCTTGGAAAAGCAGAGAGGAGGGTCAGCTTGGCTTTTCTTTGTCGCTTTTTGCATCTACCAGGTTCATACCGTACTATCTGACTTCTGAGTTTTTTTAATTAGTAATAGAATAATTTAGATAATCGTCATAGTTNCGGGGGTGGGGTTCAAGGAAAGGCAGGACCCAGAATGTGAGTGTATGCAATAGGTGTGCCATTCAGACNAGGGCCAGGGTCAAGTGCAACTAAAGACTTTCATTTTGCCTTTGTTAGGTTCGAGGTGTTTGACTGCAGAAATCTGAAAGTCAGAGGAGAGGGTTGGATGGAATGATGAACTTGGGAGCTGTCTAAACCATTTTTTAAAGGTCTATTTTGTGTGTGTGTGTGTGTGTGTGTGTGTGTGTGTGTGTGTGTGTGTGTGTCTGTCTGTCTGTCTGTCTGTCTGTCTGTGGTTAGATTCATGCTGTGTAGTCAAGGCTGGTCTCAAGCTTCACATCCTTTGGCCTCAGCCCTACAGAATGCTGAGGTTACAGTGGTGTACCTATATGCCTAGCTGCTATCCTTATTAGTTCTTGTTACTGTTGTTGCTATTACTTCTTGCTGAAGTTACAGGCTTGCTTCCATTCATTTATACTTGATCCAAGAAATGATTGCCNCATTCATTTATGTAAAACCAGCTTAGCATCCTAAACAGCCTCATAAAAATCCCCTGTGGTGATACTCCAGTGCCCTGGGAAAGCCCAGGGCACTACCTCCCACCTGTCGCTGGAAATGGCTCACTCTGTCCTAGAAGCTCCAGTTCCTGTTCCTTTGCCCAGCACCTGCCTATTTCTGCTCTTTGCCCAGATCCTTTGGCCCCATTCTTCCGTGGGACTCTTTGTTTGTCACACTCCCAGCTTTGCCCATGGATGCTATCTTTCCCCTGCCTCCACCAATTACACCCACAGGCCAATCTTGCCTCATCTCTGAGATTAGTTTTGGCTCCTGGATCTCTAAAACAAGTATGAGTCCCTGGATACTTGCCTGTCTAAGAGGAGAGTTCAGGCACTATCCTGTTTCTGTCCGTGTATGTAAGTGTGTAAGCATGTATATTTCCTTTGCATTAAGTATCCATTTGTGCTCCTCTCCTTCTTCCAGACTTGGCCTGATCCAAATACTACATGATTTTTATTCCATTGACTTGTAGCTGCTAAGCTTTCTTTTTGGCTCTCTTTTCTAACTTTTCCTGTAGACTTTAATGCTAAAGAGATGGCTGAGTGGTTAAGAGCACTGGCTGCTCTTCCAGAGGACCTGGGTTTGATTTCCAGCACCCACAGGGTGGTTTACGACTGTCCCTCCAGTCCCAGGAAATCTGAAGACACACATACAGACCAAACACCTGCACATATAAAAGTAATAATGTTAAAACCCCACATTACCTCCTTCTTGTCTGCAGCTGTCCCTTTCCTCAAAATTTTTTTGCATTTACTTCTAGGTATTGCTTTCTCCCATATCATATCTGAATTATTCCTAGTTTCNACATTAAAAAAAAAGTTTAAGCCTCACCATTATCTTTTGACATTGAGGTGTCTTCTCAAAACTCATAAATTCTAGGTGTGACGCATCTCCTCAAATTTCACAAATATTGCTGGNAGGAATCCTTCTGTTCCTCTCTTGTCAAGTACATGTGACTTTTAGAAGGAATGCACCTATTGGGTTTTTGTTTGTTTGCTTCTTTTTGTGTTTTGTTTTTAGACTCTTTGTAGCCTGGCTGGTTTGAAACTCCCTATGAGTCTAGTATGTCCACAAACTAGGGCTCCTCCTGCCTCAGTTTCCCACTTGCTGGGATTACAGGAGTTCACTACCACACCCAGTTACCTATTGGCTATTAGTGGTGAACCTTCATTCATATTTCCCAGTAACCAGATAGTTAATATTTTAAAGACCCTTCACTCTGGCTAAAATATTAACATTTTATAGCAGATCTAAGCTGAGAATGACTTTTAACTCCAGTAACCTGCCTGAAAATTCATAGATCCTAAANATTGGTCTCTAAGACCNCTGATCTCTGTAGTCCACNTAGAAACAGTGAGATGAGATTTAGATCAGCAGGGGGGAAAAAAGTCCCAAACAGTGTCCAGATAGGTCTTCCTTGTTGAAGAATTATGCAGCTCCTACCGTTCAGGGCCTAGAGTTCTCTGTNACTATGTCCAGTGATTTTTTTTTTNCAGCCAGGAAAACCTTGGACCTTGGTAAAAATAAGACTCAGGATCAGNGGAATGNGCATTTTGAAAAAAACACGTTTACTAGTAGAATATAGATTTGAAAAATAATGAGGCCTTTTGTCTTCACAATGTGAAAAAAGAAAAGTAANACTGGCCANGTGCNGANAATAAGCTCCAGAAGAGAAAACTTCCCAAGAGGAGGGATGCGTTCTCTGCTTCTTTTGTTGTGAACCTCAGTAAAAGAAAAAAAAAATAGGGTTTTCCTTCAGCATACATGTATGCATGGCTATACTTAAGACAATAGCCCACTCTAGGAAGTAATTTTATTTTTAAAAATGTTTTATCACCGTTTAAACTTATTTTATTGAAAGCATTTCTCTGAGGTGATGGCTGATAATGCTAGGGACTTAAGTTTATCAAAAAAAAAAAAACTTTTCTAAAAAACAAACCAACTGTTGGTCATGTTTTTGAGATTCAGATCCACAGCTCTATAAGGACTTCATCACTTTGTTTCCTTGTATTTTGGTTTGCATTTAGTTGTGTTTAGTTGCACGAGGAAGCGTGCAACACCATTTACTGCAGTGTGTGGGNATATTAGCTTATGGACTATCCACAACAAACGGGAGGGGCATGGTTCCAATGGTTCCAGTGCTTGTCTTCTCTTATTTATTTATCTTGTTTTGGTCTAGCCTCTAACAACCTCTTCAGGGCCAATGAGTCAANTGTCTATTCGTTTGTTTTAGTTATCAGTTAGNCTTGACACCCTGCTGCTCACCTGACTCAAACAGAAGCTCAGTCCGATTTCCCCAACATCCTTGGGACCTCACCCTCCAGATTCAGGATGGGTCACATTCCATTCAGCCTTTTGAAATTCCAAGTTGATGCTCTGCACCCTCCACCCATCAGCATCTCTTGCAACTGTCCTCTCTTGCTGGCCTTCCTCTTAACCTACTTTTAAAGTAAACTCCCTTTTGAAAGCACCTTGCTGATCATTCAACAAAAAAACCTATGTTCATAGCCCATAGATCCTTTATTCTTCTTGTCCTTCTCTTCCTAAGAGGGAAGAAGCCCTGAGCAGGCAAAGTCCGCTAAATCCCTTAAACAATTATACACGTCAAATTTTAATCTAAATCTGATAGATGATTCGTCCCCACCCCATATAAACCAATAAGATTCATTTCGCTATTTCAAACTGATGCGCAGAAGCAAGGCGTATCTTCTGGCCTCTGAATGGGCACAGTTGCTTAGTCTGTCTATTCTAACTATTGGGGAAGGAACAATAGTGTTCAGAGCATGGGTTGGAGTGTTTAATGTAACACACAATGGTGGCTTGTGACCTTGAGCCAGCTACTACCTCATTAGGTCTTAGATTCTCATCAGCCAATAATGCTGGCTTCACAGACCCAGTGCGAATAGAAACAGAAACAGTGCAGGTAGTAGAAAGCGTGGATCGCAGGAAGTGCTTAGTAAGTGGTAGCCATTGCTGGATACNATACCTCTGGGGAAGATGTGTATCGTGATAAGTATGACCACACACTGAAGCTGAAATTGGAAGGCTGTCTCCTTGGCACCAAGACACATCTCTTTTTGGCTTATGGCTTTGTGGCTTCTCTCTGCACTCCGTTTTTCTTTTTCTGTTGATAACCTTNTTCTGATTTATCATTTTCTTCCATGTCTCTTAGACTTTGGTTGGTAACTTAGCATTCCTTTACAAAGAGTTTTTCTTCTCAGGAAAAATGAGTCAAGTTTGCTTTGTTACCACCCNTTGCTTTAGATCCAGAACCTCATGCCCCCGGGGGAGGTGCTCTATCACTGAGCTACATCCCCAGTCACTCTGTGTTACTCAGTCTGGCCTTGATCTTGCTGTGTGTAGCTCATGTTGTCTTCCAATTCATGATCCTCCTGCCTCAGCTTCCTGAATGCTCAGATTACAAATGTGTGTCATGATGTTTTAGCCAATGGATAGCTTTTATATGACACTCACTCCGGTTCACTGATTCCCACTCGTCGGTATACACACATCCCTTATCACTGGTTTCTTTGTAGTATGTCTAATGGGCAACTATCTTTTTCTCAGCATTGCCCCCCTCATTTTATACAACTATCTTTTCATTAGTTCTTGGAGAATTGTGTGCAATGTGCTTCCATCACTTTCAATCCCCTTCCCCAACTCTTCCCAGATATANACCCTTCCCTACCCACGCAACTGTGTTTCCTTATAAAAAAAATAATCAAGTCCAACTTGTGCTGNCCAAATATTACTTGATATGTGGCCTTACACCGGAGTGTGTCCCACTTCTCGGAGGCTACAACCTCAGAGAAAATTGACCTCCTTCTCCCAGCAGCTGTCAGTTGCCAATNGCTCCTCAGCTAAAGGCGGGACTTCATGCCCACCTCCCCTCTCCATGCTGGGATTTGGTCTGGCTTGAGTTTGCACAGGTCTTGGGCATCTGCATTGCTTCTTAATTTCCCTTTTTATTCTTGTTTTTTGAGATAGGGTTTTTCTGTGTAGCCCTGGCTGCCCTGGAACTCACTCTGTAGAAGTTGAACTCAGAGATCAACCTGCCTCTGCCTCCCGAGTGCTGGGATTAAAGATGNGTGCCACCATCTCCTGGTCACTTTNTCTTTTCCTATTGTCGCCTATGCCATTTTCACCATCAATTCAGTCTTCCTTCCTTGGGCTGCTTTATGGGTGTGTTGCACTACCAAACACATAAAGATCTTGATGAGTGAGACCCTAGCTGTACCTAGGTTTTCTTTGCATAGAAATATCACTAACATGGTTTCTCCGGTGTCTTTGTATACTTACTCTACCATGCGTGTGTGTGTGTGTGTGTGTGTGTGTGTGTGTGTGTGTATAAGCTTTAGTTCATGTTGAGCTACATCCCAAATCATATCAAGAAACTGATGGCGTGGCTCCTCAAAACATTTTCTTTATATATATCACGGTTCTGACTCCTCCGGTCCTTGTCTCCTTCCCTAACATCTCTGCTATCTCCACATGATGGTAGGCCAGCACTTTGGTGTATTTACCATTGATTTTCCCNGATTCTTGTGCAAATTGTATTCCGTCCCCAGATTCCTTACTGACAACGATGGCCCTGATGAGATGCACTGTACTTTCTTGCACAGCATCTTACGTGTGCTTGATAAGCATACTAAGGAGTTAAATACTTTACAAAAGAGGAAACTCGGTCAGAGGACAAGTGACTTGCTCAAAGTGATGGGGACAGGCTTTCTTGCTGTGGGATGATCCTTCTGTATGCTGTGAATGTGTGTTGCTCTCATTGGTCGATAACAAAGCTGTTTTGGCCTATGGCAAGGCAGGATAAGGTTAGACGGTGCAATGAAACTAGGGATTGAGATGAAGAAGGGCGGAGTTGGAGGGTAGAGGATGCGAGGCAGCTGCCCAAGAAGCAAGATGCTAAAGGACTGGTAAGCCGCCGGCCACGTGGCGATGTATAGATGAATAGAAATGGGTTAATTTAAATATAAGAGCTGGTTAATAATAAGCCTGAGCCATCGGCCAAGCATACCTAGGTAATATAAGCCTCTGTGTGGTAATTTGGGAAGCAGCTGATGGGTATTGGCGAGCAGGCTGGCAAGAGAAAAGCCTCGGCTTACACCTTCTAATCTCATCCCAGTACTTTAAACAGGAGATCAGGACCCCGTATCTCAAGTTTAGAGCATCACGGCTGTTTCTGTCTCCCTTTCTCCATCGTGTCCCATATCTAAGCCAACCAAAGGTTCTCTGGAGTTTTCTTCTACCAAATCCCACACTTGCCATTATCAAAGCAGTTACAGAATGACCTTCCTGGGCCAGCTTCCTCATCTTCTCATTCTCAGTCCCCTGAGTTCCTCTTGTTCCCCATGTTTCTATTCTGCTCTGCTATAACTCATCCGGGAGGCGTGTGTGGCTGTATTTTGTCTATTTTTCTCTTTTATGTTTGCTTCTCTCTTCTCCATGTACATTTTGA
Source organism: Neotoma lepida (assembly GCA_001675575.1). Taxonomy (NCBI): domain Eukaryota; kingdom Metazoa; phylum Chordata; class Mammalia; order Rodentia; family Cricetidae; genus Neotoma; species Neotoma lepida. Next base: position 70,421 of record LZPO01034992.1, on the reverse strand, counting down.
GGTATAACATTACCTTCCTATCAGGACACCCATGGGGCTCATACAGCAGCTCTAGGGACAGCTGGTACTGCCAGCTTCCCAGTGAATAGTAAATATCAAGAATAATTGGAAAAATAATGTGTAAATATGTTTCTTTTGTGATATCACTCCTTAGTGGCCTATATCAGCTTCCTTTTGTGAAAAATTCAAGCTCNTCAAGTCCCGTATCCAAGACTGTGTATTAACTGAAAATGTTGACATTGCCCTACTTGTCAAGGTAGTCCAGCATGTAAACTGTCCCAAGGCTGCAAAATGCAAAGGTATATGTAGCCAGGGCATTCCTTTGAGGAGAAGAGATGATGTATCTACCAGCTTGGGTAATGGCCCAACAGTTTGAAAGAAATAAACACTTATTGTACATCTTCTTGATGCCATCAACAATTCTGGCATTTTTGGCAAAGCACAAAAGGGTAGAGGTGGGATTCAGGTAATCTCGGCTTGCCTGCCCAATCTTGATTTATCTCAGGGTTCTGAAAGATCTGGAAATATATAGAAGACTCGGGGAGAATTTCTTTGCTTGAAGAATCAAAGATGCTCAAGAAAGAACTCATTCTAAGAGCAACNGGGCAAACTTGTGTAAACGTGGCAAGGCTGTGATGAAGACTGGGAGCTGCCCATCACTACAGTGTTCGCCGATTTCTACTTTAGGTTAGGGAGATTAAACAAAAGAGCATATATAGACATAAACAAAGCAATTTAAAAGCTATTAAAGGAAGTAATATGACCTGAGACACCCTTGTGGGGGTAGCTTATGTGGCTAAGTGTAGCCTGGGGAGCCCTGGATGGACCATGAAAATAGAAAGCACTCAGTGATCCCAAAGCACAAAGAAGTCTCAGCTTAGTGCTTGACCATTGGGCAGCAGATTTCACCCCAGGGTGTCAAAGCCAGAAAACAGGGGAATGGCAGGCCCCAGCTGCTAGAGTCCAGTGGCTACTTGGATGAATATAGTTATGTAGGAATTTATAAAGTTTTGAAGGTGCCAAGACTCAAACCCAGGACCTCACATATGATAAGCAAATGCTCTATGTCACTCAGCTGCAGCCATCAGTTTCAAGAAAACAATATAAAAACACGAGAGAGAGAGAGAGAGAGAGAGAGAGAGGCAGAGAGAGATAGAAGAGAAGAGAACACATCTTCCAGCTTTGCTAGAACCCATTCTCAGAGACATTTGGGAAGAAACCAAAGAGATGCATTTCCCAAACACAGCAGCAGAGAGAGAGAGGAGCAGAGAAATGATAACTCTTGTTATTTTGGTTGGTACGTTTTCAGCTGTTACCCATCCCTGAATTTGGCATGGCCAGGGAAGCAGACCACAAGCATTTTCATCTTCAGTATATGCTGAGAAACAGGCTCAAGAAATATTAAGTAACTTGTCTAAATTTATACAGTTAGGAAATGGCAGGGCTGTAATTAAGATGTAGTTATGATAGTGTATTCAACAAGTGTGTGTGTGTGTGTGTGTGTGTGTGTGTGTGTGTGCTCATGTGTGTGCGTGCATGTAGAAGCCAGAGGTTGACACCAATGTTTTCCTCAGTTGCTCTCCGTCTTCTTTTTTGAGGCAGAGTCTCTCACTGAGCACAGAACTCACGTTGACTAGACAAGATGGCCGGCTAGCTCCAGCCTATCTATTCCTCCCTCCCCAGTACTAGGATTACAGACACATTGCNGCTTTACTTGGCATTTTGTATCGGTGCCACACATCCAAACTCAGGTCTTCTTCACTTTCCTGACTGGGCCATCTCCCCAACCTCAACAAACATTTTTGGAGTCCCTGCTACATGTTTAGTGTAAGAGGCAGGATGAATAGACAATGTCCCTGCCCAAATGAACCTACCTCCATGGCAGAGACTGGTAACTGCCCACCAAAATTCACAGTCTTCTAGACTACATTTCCCAACTTCCCTTGTAGTTATATCCCCAGTCTGGAAATGCTGACTGTGACTGTCTAGGCCTGGCCCATAGGAACCTCCCTCCCATGTCATGTTTTNGTGTGATGAGATTACCAATACAACCTTGGAAGCCACATGTGGAAACAGCGGGGTTGCTTCCTCTGATGAGAAGCACATGGGTTTGGCTGTTCCGTGATCAAGAATCAAACGAAATTGTGTTTGAGAATTTTCACATTCTGGCATTTATGTTTTGCACTGCTAACTATAGCTTCAGAAATTCTACCACGTGAATGCCCACCTGGGATAATTTTGTTCTAACCAAAAGAATTAAAGGTAAAGTTTGCTTCTGTTTAAACTGCTTTCTGGTAACGATCAAAACTGAGTAGCTTTGGGTGAAGAACAGTCTTCTGCTGGCCTGAATGGCTCCTGCTGACTGAATGGGCCACACAAGCGGCGTTGTTACTTGCCAAACATTGTCTACACAAGGGGTCATTCTACCCAAATCTGATTCCGNGTTAACCGTTCCATTTGCAAAGGCTTTATTCACTGACATAGGCTCTATCAATTATTGTAAGGTAACATTTTAAACTTTCTCCATCACTTTTTTTTTATTTCTAATTTTTTCAGACTTTTTGGAAGGTAGTTGCTAGTCACTGGGCTCCCTCAGAGACCTCAAAAAGTTTTGTCTAGTATTGTGATTCTTGGGCATCTAATATGTGCTTTTTAATGGGCTTTTCAATAACAAAATTCTACTGACCACCTCCAACATAAAGGTTGACATTTGTTTATGTATTGGGTGGCCCATAACGTTTACAACTCAATATATATATTTATAATATNTATATTGGTTTCTGTNAAGAACAGAAACCAAAAGTGAAGGCAGGACCAAAGAAAGAGTTTACGTGTTGCTATGACTACGATCCTTGAGGTCACTTTGGTGCTGGCCCACAGATCTTTTTATTCTCTCATCCACTCTCTATCCTTCCGATGAGTTATGTATGCATGTGCACATTCATGTGACTGGGCACACAAGCATCTGCACATATGTGTATACATGTGTCCATCAGAGGGTGTCGTTCCTCGAGTGCCTTCGACCTTTTGTTTGAGGTGGGGTCTCTCACTGGCCTGGAGCTTCACCAAGTAGGCTAGACTAGCTGGTCGGCAAGCTTCCAGGGGACTGCCCGTCTCCACCTCCCATCTTGCCATCGCTGGGATTTCAAGTGCATACCCACTGTGTCTGGCTTTTCATGTAGGTTTTGGGGATCTGAACTCACATCTCCACACTTTCTAGGCCAACAATTTACCAACTGAGCCATCTCCCCAGCCTTTACTTGTTTGTTTATTTGTTTGTTTTTAGGAAGGGTTTCACTATGCATCCCAGGTTGGCTTTGAACTTACTATGTAGCTAAGGATGACTTTGAATGCCTGATTCTCCTGCTGCCACCATGTCTGGTTGTATGTAAGACTAGAAGCGTATCTCAGGACTTGGTACGTGCTAGGCAAGCACTCTATGAACCGAGCGACAGCTCAGTAATCCCCCTGCCCCANTCCTCCCAATGCTGGGATTTCAGGTGTGTGCTACCATGCCTAGACAATAAATTAACTTTTAATTTCATTAACAAATCTATTTTCATTGGTTTCCACCAAAGAATTCCACACCAGACTTTAAGCTTTCAAGNTCAAGAAATCTCGTTCTATTAGTTCATCGGGCACCACTGGGCTATGTAAAAGTGACCTGCATGGGCCATCCTCAGAGGAATTTGATTTATGAACCAGGCTATTCATTTGGTCCTTTATTCCAGGAGACAGTTGAAGGACAAAAGCAGTTGTTTTTCAGAGGGCACTTGCTTCATCCTTACCATTTATTGAATAAACACACTGCTTGTTAGACATTATTGTGAACAAAGATAAATCAAAGTAGGTATTTTCAAAAACCATCTTTCTAATTTCCAGATCATGTCTTGATATGCTAGTCCTACGGTGCCACTTAATTCACTTTTCTAAAAGACCATTTTGTTGGCCTGTGATCAACAACCTTCACGGTGACCCTTCACTATCAATGCATTACCCAAAATGCTCTCTTTCTCTACTGCCATCCTCCTTGTCCCTAGCCAAGACATTTATGGAGGCTTGGTGCTACATTATGGGGGGTCAGGGAGTGACTCTGGGTACGGCAGAGTGTCAGTAAGATGGTCCCCACTTCCCTGTTCCATNCCAGCTCCTCTGGGTCTGACTGGTTGCCTCATCTCTAGTTCTGCCTCTGGTTCCTTTACCCTGATGCTAGCCTTGCCCTAGTTTGCTGTCTCAGTTATATCCCCTTCCCTCCATTTTGCAAACCCACCTGCCAGTCTTTCCTTACCCCGGCTCAGCTGCCAGGTCNAGCTGGATAAACTAGCCGAGGTTCCCTAGTTGCAGAGGGGAGGAAAGCCTTTCCTGTATAACATGGAGCCTTTCACCCCCAAATTTCTTCTCATTAGAGACTCCAGTAGATCGAAATGGGGTTTATCCTTAGGGCAATCATCCTTTTAGATGTCTCTTCATCAGATGTAGTCACATGCTCACATGCTGGAAGCTAGGGCTTCAATATATCAGTCTTGGGGAGGGACTCATTTCATTCTCTANTGGTATGGAATGCTGGTCAGCTGTAGTCCTACAGGATAAACCCACACTCCCTGTGAGTCAAGATGGTTCCAGAATTATCCTTGAATTTCTGAGAAACCCACTTCTGGATTTTCACAGGCCTACCTTAGAGATACTTAAAGTTTTATAATACAAAATGAAATGGAGGGCCCAGAGCAGTTCTTAATCTCACAAGCCATTAACAGAAGTGTATTATCTTTGTAGTTGATTTCAGTCTCTCAAAAATAGAAATGGGGTCTCTTTATACGACCCACAGAAAACTCAAGTGATTATACTCTTAGCTCCTAATGTTACTGTCAGTCTGCCTTTCTTTTTTTATTTAAAAAAATTGTTTGGATTTATGTGTATGAGTGTTTGGCTTGCATGGATGTATGTGCACCATGTGCATGCCTGGTGCCCTTGGAGGTCAGAAGACAGTGTTGGACCCCCTGGAACTGGAATTAGGGATGGTTGTGCACCACCATGTAGGTGTTGGGAACTGAACCCAGGACCTTTGTAAGAGCAACAAGTGCTTTTAACCTCTGAGTCATCTCTCCAGCCCCAGTCCATTATTTCTTAAAGCTTGGCTTTTTCCTCCAGTGTTCCTCCATGTTCCACGTTCTTCCATACGTGTTTCTGACCTGTGGTTAAGTCTTGCTAAGAACCTGGTCCTTTAGGTACTTGTTTGGGACGGTTGGCCGATTGTGAGGATACTTGCAGGCTAGTGAAAATAACTGGCGTCAATGAAGGTCAGACCTCATATGGGTGCTGCTGGCTTCGGAGCCAGATGAGTCAAGGAAGACAGAGATTGGGCAAGTGGCCAGTTTGGGGGGCTGCCAGTGCCTGGAGGACAAAGTCAAAGGAACAGTGAGTCTCTTCTCTAATAGATAGGGAAGCAATGGGCTAAGATTTTGTGCGGAAGAAGTTCTTCGGAAGGCATGCAAGGTTGCTTTAGACATTCTCTCTTTCTCTGTNAAAAAACGTGTGGTGGGTTTGCTGAGATAGCTCGATGACATGAGTTTGGTCACTAGAACCCACATGTGTGTAGTGGAGCCTATTTGTAATCCTAATCCTGGGGAGATGGAGATGATGAGGCTGACGGAGATGGAGATGGGAAGGTTCCTGGGTTTGCTGGCCTGCCAGCCAACCTAGCCTAGTTCCAGGCCAG
>LZPO01034992.1:35644-51238 GCA_001675575.1 Neotoma lepida | reverse complement strand
GCCGCCGCCGCCGAAAGGGGGAGCCGGAAGTAGGCGCGGGCGCCCCTCGGCCCCGACGAGCAAGCACGGTGACCTTGGCCAGCCCGTCAGCCTCTCTGAGTCTTGTTTCGCCGGGACAGCGAAATGGGGGCGACCTAGGCATGCCTTTCTGTGCGTGCAGCTTTCGACGGCCCCTTTGCCTAGCCCCGCTGCACTTGCCTTTCTCCCCCTGGGACTAGGGCTTCGGAGGTAGGAATGGGCGGATAAAGGAGATTTTCCTCTTGCGTCTGGGATTTGGTCCCCTTGCAGGGTTCTGCTGAAAGGACCTAGAAGGGGAAGCAGCACACGTTGGCCAAACGATTGGAGGGAGATCTGGTTAGTGGTCAGTGATGGAACTTGAGCTCTCCATAGTCGCTTGGAAGAGAAACTGGACACCAGGGTCCTCAGTCCTTACCGTAGCTCCTCTGCAGTGGCTCGTTTTTTATTTTATTTGTATATGCATTCTTTTTCTTTCTTTCTTTCTTTTTTTTTTTTAAAGCAATCATTTCCGTGGGCCAGACACCCTCTAGTCTCACGATGTTTGAGGGAGACAGAGGGGTTGACAATACACCCTGTGTGTGACAAGGACAAGCCTAGGTGCCGTGGCTGAAGAGTTTGATGGGGATGAAAACTTTAAGCTGGGGAGTATCTGTTAACCCCTCTGGCTCTGCTGTCGTCGTTCCTTGTAGAGACACTCTGGAGGCGAGGCAGGTGTCCTTGTGGAAAAGGTGACTTTTTTTTTCTTTTGAAACATTAAGTTTTTAATGTGAAATATGATGTTGGCTAGTGAGGAGTTCGTGGGCGAATCGCAGTCCCAGCACCCTGTGTGATTGACAAGAGGAATCTCTGGTGATGATTTGTGAGGCATGATGCTTTCACTTCAGCCATGAAGAAATCTTTCTGTGCAAGACAGGACTGCAGTGAAGCCTGGATTAGGTTGTAAATTCCTAGGAGTGGATATCAAGGGTTAAATTTGTTTGAGGTTTGCTTCCTCTTCTGGAATTGGTTGGAGGTTGGTCTTGAAAAAAAAAAAAAAAGTTGGCCAAAGGGCCTCTCCTCGAGCTTCATAGAAGCTGCGATGTTGTAGGAAGGGGTCGGATTTATTCCTATTGGGAATGATGTGAGAAAGTATTTGCGTATTTGCTTGGGTCTTTGGCTCCCAAGCTAGAAATAGTTTTGGGTTAAAGGTAGCTGTGGGATTTGATTCAGTTTCATAAATAGGCATTCCTCGAGTAATTTGTCATAAAGTAGGTAAAATGGAAGTGATTCTACTTAATCTCCTGTACTTTGTGGAAAGGTCCAAGTTGGTTCTGTGACCTAAAGTCTGCAATGTTTACTCTCCATTTCTTATTCAGACTTCAGGAGCTTGGAGAGAAAAGAGAGAGGCCCGTAGCTTGTAAGAGTTAGTATTTGGTTTGATTTTTGCAGACATTTTACGTTAATCTATTACACGTATTTAATCCACACTGAACTTTGGTTTATAGATGCAAAGCTTGAATTTTACATAATTTACAGTTAATCTCTTCCTTATTTCTGAGAAAATTTATAGGGTTGTGTCTATAAAATTGCTTTTTTGTGTGTGGTTTAAGCCAAGGGAATGTTTTTAGATCTACAATTTTGGGTAAGCGGTTTTATTGAAAGAAAAGAAAAGCTCTATGGAACTAATGGTTGTTCACTTAAACTGGGATTATATAGACAATGCCTATTTTTTCTTCTTCTTTCTGCCAACGTTTGTTTTTTTATTTCTCCCTCAATTCCAGGATTTCATTTCTAGAAATCTGGGCTGGAAACAGAAGCAGCAGTTTGTATAATCCCAAGAACTTGCTTATGCCAGGAAGCTGTAAGGGCAACATGAAGTGGGTGTGATATAAAGACACTGCTACTACTGAAGACATTTAATTGACTGCTTCAGAAGCCTAGGGCTGCTCTACATTTTTGCTGAATTTCCCGTTTTCTGTGTATGTGTTGATCTTTTGGTGGGCAGAGGATTAGGTTGCTATGGTGCTGACTGGTGTACACTGTGAAAATGTTGGCAAGATTTCATGCTTCTAACCCTATAGTGAGGGGGTGGTAAACAAGTCTAAATCACTTAAATATGTTGTTCTCAGGATGGAATGTTCTCTGCNTGTCCTCTTGATCCTGCTAATCCAGTGAGCGATCTTCACCAGGACTAAATGTTGAGTAAGTGATGAGGGTGGTGGAGAGGTGCTGAAAGGGAGAGTGGTAGAGAGAAGAGATCGGACATCCCTGGAGAATTCTGTTTTTCCAGTCAGACTGTATACCGGGTTGCAGACTGTATACCGGGTTGTACTTCTAATAGTTTCTCAAGGACAGTTAGTTCTCCTTGTTCAGTTGTCATCAGGTTCACACGCCTTCTCTCAGGGCAACGCTGCCTCTGTTTCTTGTTTTAATCTGCTCCAATTTTTAAGGAGTCCGAGTTATTGGATGTTGTGTTGCGTATTTTACAGAGTTGGTCGGTCTTAAGCTATGGCTTAGGTTTCATTTTAGGGTGAGCATGGAAGGTCAGNCTGAGCACAGAAGACTCAGTAGAATTTCTAAGTTGTGGATAGAGGGAACCCCTAGGATGCTTATTATTGCCTTGGCATTGATAATCACAGTAATTCTCAGGGGGCCAGCTATTACTTTTCTGGCAGAGGTCCACAATCATTATGGGTGCTTTTCTACATTACCTGCAAATGCTAAGATGGGCGTACGCTTGGATAAAAATACTTGAGTTTCAGGAGTCGGACGACAGAGCCCTGTATCTCGTCTGGGTTACAAACTGTACAGAATTGTCTCCACTTTTTTTGTTTTTGTTTTTGTTTTTGTTTTTCAAGACAGGGTTTCTCTGTGTAGCTTTGGCACCTTTCCTGGAACTCACTTGGTAGCCCAGGCTGGCCTCGAACTCACAGAGATCCGCCTGCCTCTGCCTCCCGAGTGCTGGGATTAAAGGAGTGCGCCACCACCACCCAGCTGTCTCCACTTTTATAACTCTCCTCATTGGTGTAGACTAGACCATAGGAATGAATTTTGTTACTGCTTCTGTCAAATTAACCAATCATCACCCTTTTGTCATTGGCCATTGAGGGTAGGTTTTGTGGTCTCTGATTTTTTTTCTTACCATTGGAAGGGATGTTTAGGCATTTTAAACTTTCTCTTTATTTTAGTTANACTGTGTGCCTATTCCTTATTATTTGGTGTTGGGTCATAAAATGGCCTGGTGGCAGCTGGGTACTATTCTTAGTTACTTAATTTAAGGATATGCAACTTTTCCCCCCTATANCCTAATATAGTTTTGGAAATGGTTTGTGAGTGTGTGATATTTGAGTTACTACAGAGCATAGAAGTGATTATTTTATATTTTTGCTGGATGTATAGCTTAACATAGGAAGTCATTATTAAACACTGACATCAATGTGTAAGTCTTGTTCCACTAATTCGAGTAAAGGAGGTGGCATCTCTGTTTGCTCACTGAACCCATGACAGAGTGTTTTTAGTTACTTTTTAGCAGTGTGTTTTTAGTTACTTTCTCATTTATTTTGTGATAAGGAGTGGTGAACCCAGGACTTTCTGAATGCTAGACAAGCCGTCTCCCACTCAGCTGAGCCCCCAGCTCTTTCTCATTTTGACTTTGAGGCACTTGTGCTCAGTTTCCCAGGCTGGTCTCAGACTTTGAATCCTCCTGCCTCAGCCTCCTAGTATCTGGGATTATAGAGGTGTATCACTGTGCTCAGCTCACAGGACAGTACTTTTGAGATTCTTTGAAGTGACAGGCTTTCTTAGTNTATTCATGATAAGTAGCTTATACCAAAATAGATGCTGTCATTCTTTAAAGTGTTTGGAAAGAAGACGAAATTAATCAGTCTAGTCATGTTCACCTTAGAAGTATTTTGTTCTATTACCTGCCACATACCATATTCAGTGAGAAGGGGAAGGGAAGAGTATTGGTATTATTGAATGGCCCTACTGCTAGGAACAGAGATCAAACGGATACAAACAGGTACAAGAATAGAGGTGTAATCCCACCAGCAGAGTCAGATCCTATTAACGGCAGATTACCCAATGTTCCACAGTGATGCCTTAAAAAACAGTTATTTGTGCGTGTGTGTGTATGTGGTCACACTCATGCTGTGGCACACATGTCTAAGTCAGAGGACAACTTTTGGAAGTCGGGTCTCTCCTACTATGTGGGCTTAGGTGATCAGGGTTTTCAGCAAGCACCTTTACCCACCAAACCATCTCACTCACAACCTAGCTGCTTTATTTTTATCCCTTTCATTTATAGCTTTTTACCATTGGTTTGTAACTTTGAGGCAATTTTAAAGGTTGTTTTAGAAATTGAGCTTTGACTTTAGTCAGAGGCAGGGTTGGATCAGGCTCTTCCAGATTCCTAGTTCATGTAACCTTAGGTATTTAACTAAACCAAACCTTAGGTTTTCATATTTAAAAATGGAGTGATGTACTTACTCATGTCATTGTGCTTTTAAAAATTAAGCTAAGTAACATTGTTTAGCTATGATCTGGCATGTAGTGAAGCATTAACACTAGTTAGCAAATGGGCATTCCGCTCCTAACCCATCACCATGTCTCTGACTCTTTTCTTTGTACTTTCTTGGCTATGCNTTTTTTCTTGTTGAATAATCTGGTTCCTGGTCATTTGAATGTGGTGTAATAGGAGTCACCATGAGAGTCTGAGTTTCTTTGCTGTCAGGTAAACTATTGGTCAGATTTCATTCTTCTTTTTGTGCTACAGTTCTAATTTGTAGATTTAGAGCTATTTGCCTGCATACATTTGCCTCTCTAATTTATTCTACACATAATTACTGAAAAAGAATCCTTTCAAAATACCATTTGATGTTTTTAGTGAAGATTCTACAAATTTATCAAACCCTAAGACATTTAAGTGGAATCTCTTGTTTCCCATTCCAGAAAATTTGCTGTAGATGACATGCAAAAATGCTTTATAACCTGGAAAACGCTACATAANTGAAGAAAGTATTATAATCTCCNACAGTCTGTCCAGGGTTATAGTAAGACCCTGTCTTTAAAAATAGTCATCCAGAGGTATCTTGCTTCTTAGCTTACGTGTTTCATTTTCTTTACTTAAATTGTGTTTCCTTTTCTTTTATGTTCTCTCCATCTTCAAAAACAGCGTCGAAGCTGGTGTGTTCTACAGTTGATTTCCACTCCCTTGAATCAGTGACTGCTCTATATAATCCAGCCTGCTTTCTTTTCCTGCCTCTCTCCACCTCTTCACTCCCTCCCTAGTTGGTCTGGAAAGTCCTTGAGATTGAACGACCACAGCATTCAGAGTAGAAGAGCTTTGAGGGTTATTTAGAATAACTTCCTTAATATTATAGAGGAGATGACTAAGTCCAGGCCAAAGCTTTTGCCTACTGAGATTTAAAATTTTAGGAATTCTAGTAAACTTGGAAGTAATCTATGAGCTAAGGAAGGAAGGAATATAGTTTGCCCACTGTTATTCTTGGACCAACCAGCCATTATAGAGACTATCCAAAAGGGCTGGTGATGTAGCCTAGTGGCAGAGTGCTTGCCTAGCTCACATGAGGCCTATGTCCAGTCCCCATTACTGGTGGGGATGAAGACAGAAAATATTAAAAAAGATTGTTTCTGTATTGACTGTGTGCAGATTTTTTTCTTGTCGAAGTCTTGATATTGTGTTAGGTTCTGTAAGTGATCTCGTAGTGCTTTGAAGAGCACAGGGTTCAGGATAGAGGTGACATGGAGATATTATGCCATTTTATGTATGGCACTTAAACACCCATAGATTTTGGTATCTCTACAGGTTTCTGGAATCAGTCTCTCACAAATAGTGAGAGTCAAATTCATTTTAACCAGGAAGTAATTAAGACCATTTCCCCTGAAANATTTCAAAAGAAATATTTGGAGAGGAATATCTGCTTTTCTTGTATTGCTCTCATTCAGAATCAGCAAATATTTATTGAGTATTGTCTCTGAGCCAGGTATTATGTTAGCTCTACAAGCTACATTTTATAAATGAGGAAATAAGGTTCAGGGAAGTTAAGTGGCTGGTGTAAGATCACACAGCTTGTAGGTGCTAGGTATGGCATTTGAGCCTAGGACAGCCAACTGGAAGTCACATTCATACCTTTAAACTGGCTTCTACCCAAGAGTATTTGCCACACTTGGCTACATTATAACCCTCTTTCTGGACTTTCTTTGGGTTCTGAACAGATGCTGTGGAGACTGCCACTTTCTTTCTTTCTGGTAACCATGCATACACCAGGCACTTAGCGAAAGTGTCTCTTTACTCTTGTGCTTTCTGCTCTCACCTTTGGACTTTAGTGATGTTGGTTCTTTTGTGCTTCTGTCCAGGNAAGCTTATCTTTGAATGGCTGGTTTTGGAGTCTTAGCAATAAAATTCTGCCTCTTAAGTTTTGATAATGTTTAAATAAAGCTTAAGGTATTTTCTTTCATTTGGAACAAATTGTTTGATCGTTCTCTGTGTTTGCAGTGTGTTTTGAATGGTCACTCTTACTCTGACTGCATTAATATATTGTTTCTTAAAATTTTGGTTTGCCTATATAGTTGAAATATTTATATATATCTATTATCAATTATAGATTTCATTGTTTGTGTATTTACATTTAAATATATCACACTGTATTTGATCAGATAGTTGAAGGATCAAATGCCCTTGGTTTTTGAATGTATAATACTGACTTTACTTTGGCAAGTTTGGTTGGAGGAAATCAGGGAAAAGTTATTTGTTCTACAAATTTCCAGTTATACCTCCTTCTCTACTTTAGATGGTACAGGAAATCTGTAATTGATTCTAAGTAGCTACTTGGCTATCCACTGAAGCTATAGTTACATGAGTACATTGTTCAAGGTGCTGTGCTGTTAAAAGATAAGGAAGTGAAACNATAAGATAGAGATTCTATTCTTACGGCGATTATGACCTAAGAGAAGTGATAAGACAACACAAATACCTGTAATATTAATTAAGTGTGATGAGTGCTGGGAGAAGCATGCTGGGACAGGAGTGTACTTGAGGATCCAGGAAGAGAGAGTGGGTACCTCATTTGAGAGGGAGATCAAGGCAGGTTTCATGGTGGGCTTGGTGGTAAGTGATCACTGAAACCTGGGAGTGATTTCTGTGAGGGTGAGATGAGGACAGCTGTGCGTTCAGAAAGGTTTCATGGAATAGAAGCGAGGGCAGGAGAGCGTGGGTTTCTTAGGATGTGATGAGGGGACTGTGTGAAGACAAGGAGAGTGTCAACCTAAGTGGGAGCGGNAAGTAGACATTCGAGTCATGTGATGCTGAACGGCTTTTAATGGGAGGAGACAGTGGGAAGAGTATGTAGTAAGTATGTAAGAGCTGGATGAGAAGGAGAAATGTCAATTTCCAAATTTATGTGGATCTTTTCTTGGCAGGTTTTTATACCCCAAATTTTATATTTTCATCATTTTTGAAATGATTCCATATGTAAGGCTTACCACACTGGGAACTTATTCACTAATTTTTATGTATATNTAAAAAAAACCAGATCATGTGGTTTCTGAGTAGAAGTTAGTATAAAATCTTTTTCACTGCCTTATGCTGTTTATTTTTTAAAGCAACAGCTATTCTTTCAGGCAGTACATTATCATTTGACATTTTAAAAATTATTATTCTTTTTTTTTGTGTGTGTATGGGTGTTTTGCCTGCATGTATGCCTGTGTGCAGTCACCTACCACATGCAGGCCTGGTGCACTCAGAGGCCAGAAGGGGCTTGGAACTGGAGTTACAGTTAGTTTTTACCTGCCATGTGGGTACTGGAAATTGAACCAGGGTCCCTCTGGAGAGACCTCAGTGTTCTTAGTCTCTCCAGCCCTTAGTTTACTCTCTCTCTCTCTCTCTCTCTCTCTCTCTCTCTCTCTCTCTCTCTCTCTCTNTGTGTGTGTGTGTGTGTGTGTGTGTGTGTGTGTGTGTGTGTGTGTGTGTGTTGAGACAGGGTTTCACTGTGTAGCCCTGGCTGGCCTGGAACTTACTATGTAGACTAAGCTGGCTTGAACTCAAGAAATTCTGATATCTCTGCCTCCTGAGTGCTAGGACTAAAGGTGTGTGCTACTATGCCCCAGCTTCATTTGACATTTTTAAACTGATGCAGTAGAGTTGTTTTTCATTGCAAAAATGTCCTCTCCTTGTATAAATACACCGGACTGTATAAGTGAGATTGGTCATACAAGTGGGAAACCTCCAGCTCTCAATATTTCATGATTTGCTTATGCCCTGCTGTGTTCCAAAAAGGATTTAAGGGTTAGGGTATATCATTAAGTTTTATAACCTTGGTGCACTCAGAGGCCATCTTGGGTGGTTGAGATGGTTCAATAAGTAAAGGTGCTTGCTGTCAAACCTGACAACCTGAGTTCAATCCCTGGGACCCACACAGGAGAAGAAGAGAACCATTCCCCCAAATTATCTTCTGACCGCCACTTGATGCTGTGACATGGACACACGCATACACACATACACNAATAAATACATGTACTCTGAAAGAGAAGTGTCTTGGACCTTGTTACAGCTCTNTGTATTCAGCTGATGCCCTTAGCCAGGTGTACGTTGAGAGAACGGTGTTGAAGACAGCTGTGCTCACAGAATGTGCTGTGGTCTGTGTCTTTTGCCAAATTGGTAGTAGTTTAGTTATGGTTACAATATAGTTGGAGTACCTTTAAAGGCAGTTGTGCAAGGGTATTCGGTTGTGAGGTACTGATAAAGGGCTTTAGAGGAAGGCACTGATGTGGGACAGTGTTTCTAAAGTCAAATCTCCGACATACTGTTTGGGAGATGCAAGAAGTGTTAGAGGTCTGTGAGCAAGTTCTTTCACTTTCAGTCTTTTGTGCTGTTGTGCAGTTCAGGGAGGCTTGTGTAAAGAGAATCTTAGATTTATTATTTTACATGATAGTGAGACTCCTGACATTACTTTGTATTGCAGTAGAGAGTCATCATGCAGCAGCTCTGTATTTCTTCGAGATTGGCTGGTTATCTTAAGGCAAAAGGTTTAAGAATTGTCGAACTTCATCCACAAAAAGACAACTGTGATTTGCTGACATTTTGTGTGATGCATGGTTGTGTGTGGTGTGCAGTCCATCAAATAAGCACACTTGATCTGCTCCTTTTCAATAATGGCATTTTCTTTTCTCTTGCTTGCTTGCTTGCTTTCTCTCTCTCTCTCTCTCTCTCTTTTTTTGGTTTTTTGAGACAGGGTTTCTCTGTGTAGCCTTGGAGCCTATCCTGGAACTCACTCTGTGGACCAGGCTGGCCTCGAACTCAAAAAGATCCGCCTGCCTCTGCCTCCCGAGTGCTGGGATTAAAGGCGTGCACCACCAAGCCTGGCGATAATGGCACTTTCTTAACACTGACTCAACAACTCATTACCTTTGGAAGAAAACAGAGTTCAGTGCTGTGGAGAGACGATTTTGAAAATGGTGTTTGGAAGCATTTCCGTCCTATTGGATTTAATTGCTGGTAATGATGAGTGTTAATTTGAAGAACTTTTTTACACGAACACTTGAATTCATGAACGAAGTTTTCTAACCTGTATAAAAACCTTGTAAAAGAGACATTTTAGTGGTTTTGAGCCCATCTGCTGAAAATATAAAAAGGTAATTTCATCTGATTAGCTTGTAAGAACAACTGATTGCCATCAGGAAATATGGAAATGCAGTAGCTGATTTTTAGCAAAAAGCCTTTGCATAAATGGTGAGTGGAATTGCAATTAAATATCATGTTTTATTCAGTACAGCCAGTAATGGAGTTCTTCTTTGGGTTTTATTCATCTTTGCAAAGTATGTTTTTCAGCTGTGCTAACCATTAAAACCAAGCAAAATAGTTATTTATTCCAAAAATGAGCTGAATTTAGGGCTAGAGCCTCAAGCTGTAGTGTTAAAGAAAGTATGAAAGCAAGATTAAAAACAAAAAAACCCCCATGTTTAGTTGTAGTACTGTCAAAAAAGTAGTGGAATTGATAATAGTATTTATTAGAAATGGCACATAGCTTTTATGAATCAATGAGTAAAGTAATTGCTTAAAAATTGTTAGTTTATTGTAATTGAAGATTCTTAAATTTATATTTTTATATGTTTTATAAAGCACCTAATTTNTCAGTTTGGTGTACAGTGTGTANATATAATACATGTGTGATTTACTATTAAAAACTTTAAAGCTGTGGGATATATGATAAAAATAGTTACTACTGGGGTTGGGGATTTAGCTCAGTGGTAGAGNGCTTGCCTAGCAAGCTCAAGGCCCTGGGTTCGGTCCTCAGCTCTGGTAAAAAAATAGTTACTACTATTCCATAGCAAAGATTCTTAACTTGGAGTTCATGGGCTAATAAATACCTCTAGGTTGGCTTTAGTCTGTAAACAATTTATATGTAAAATTTTGCGAGTTTACAATTTCTCTGGGAGAGGGTCTATAAATTTTACCAAGTTCCAGAAAGGATCCGTCATCTCCTCTTTTGTTGAGGACAGGGACCTCAATAACACCATTCATCCAGTTTTACCCTCTTGCCAAGTTTAATGGATATATCTGATGTCATTATCCAAGCCCGCAGCATGACTGGATTTGCAGTTTTTCCGTTTTGCAATAGATGTGATTGCAAATGCCTTTGGCCTTTACAGGTGTTTGAACTCTGTTTGTTGCACAACTGCCTGGCTCTACGTTATTTGATTTCTTTTATATATAATTTCTCCCTCAAGCCCTCCTTCCCCAATTTTACAAAAGTATGAATGAGGATATAGGGGTGTGTATGTATCTAGAGGTTCTGCTGAATGGGTTGGGATTCAGAATTGCTTGCTTAAACACCCATTAACATCTGGATCTCAGCCATGTTAGAATTCTTAGACTCTGGTTTGATATACTAAAAACTTTCTGAGTTCTGTGGGCTCCTTATCTGGTCCCTTCTTTCCAACTCTAATTTTACTTCAGGCTTAATTACTAAAATAGTGTTAAAGTAGTCCTGTAATCCATAGTGAGTTCCTTCTTTGATTGTTTCTTTATTTTATTTTATTTTCAGAATATTTATTTAGGTCCAGAGAGATGGCTCAGCAGTTAAGAGCACTGGCTGCTCTTACAGAGGACCTGGGTTTGGTTCCCAGCACCTTCATGGTAGCTCACAACTGTAGTTCCTGTTCCTGGAGAATCAGTGCCTTCTCCTGGCCTCCACTAAGCACCAAGCATGCACACAGTACACTTTCATGCAGGCAAAACACTAATACACAGAAAATAAAACTAAACCTTAAATAAAAANATTACTGATTTGTGTGTGTTGTGTGCCTGTGTGTACATATGACACATGTGTGCCTGTGCTTACATGTGGTGGTCAGAGGACTACATCTAGGAGTTGGTTCTCTTTCCACCATGTGGGTCCCAGGAATGGAGCTCTCAGGTCATCAGACTCGGCAACAAGTGCTTTTACCTGATGAGCCATCTCGAAGCCCCCTCCTTTAGTTTTTTCTTAATTTTATTGTAAAATCATCATCCTGATATTTTGGGGGCATATGCATAGTGTTCCTGCATGTGAGTGCATGTGTGTATGTACACATGCATCTGTGTATGTGTGTAAGTGCAGGGTGTGCACGTAGAGGCCAGAAGCCAGAAGTTGATGTCTGGTGTTTTCCTTGATCAACCTCTACCTTCTTATAAATTAAGACAGGGTTTCTCAGAACGCTTGGTCAGCCTAGCTTTCTTCCACAGGCCTCCATGCCAATCTGGTGTTTCTATGGGTGCTGAGGATTTTGGCATGGATGCCTGTGCTTTTACCCATTGANCCACCTCCCTAGCCCCCATCATGCTAATTTTTGCTTATGTTTTCTTTGCTAAAAGCCTTCCATGGTCCTCATTACTATCAAAATAAAGTTGTTCCACAGCCTAGCATTTAAAGCTTTCCAGTGTGTGGCACCAATCTGTCTTCTGGCTTAGTCTTCTGAAATAGATTGTATAAAACAAAGTCGTTGGCTTATTGTCCCCTAAATATCCTATTTCTTTTTTTGTAATATTCTCCTTTATTCTAATGTGTGCTCCTGGAATTANACCTGTTCTTTAAAACTTCACCCATATTTCTCAGTTCTTGTTAATTTAAAACATAAAGGTAACATATTCCTTCTGTGAACTCTTTTTACATTTCTTACTCATTAGATATTATNTAAGTGTGTTTGTGTGTGTATGTGTGTGTGTGTACATGTATATTCTGTATGAAGTTTCTGTCACTTGTATGTCCTGTCACCTATATTATGATATAAAATGAATAAAAAGCTTCATGTTTTATATTTTGTCCTCTGTGACATCTTTGACTCAAGAAATTTTGCAAATGATACTGATTAACTCATAATGCTGCTTATGAATGTATTTAAAGTGTGTGTGTGTGTGTTTCTGGAATACTCATAGATAATATATTATATGGATTCTTTTTATTAGTCTCAAGATATTTAGTAAATTGAAAATTGAATATTATATGGAGAACATGTGTACAGTGTAAGACATTGAGTATACAGGGTGATGCTGAAATGTCTGGGATAGCTGTATGTGATAATATGTTCTGCTGCTTAGGGGGCTGAGACAGGAGGATTTTAAGTTTGAGGCTAGCCTGGGCAACTGAGCAAAACCTTGTTTCAGTTTTTTGTGAAAGGTTGCGGTAGCTAGGGAGATAGCTCATTGGCAGAATACTCGCCTAAGCNTGTATTAGGCCTTGGGTTCAATTGCTAGAATTGCTGCTCAAAACTTGAAAACCAAAGAAAAACAAATCTGAGATAGCCTGGTAAGTTAATATTCTTAGTATAGAGCTCCCCTGTCATGGACCCAGCAAACAAACTCATGTTCCATTCTGCCTCTGTCCTTAGAGGTGTGGGAGTAAAAGGTCCTAAGATCTTGATCATTACTACTTTTCAATTTGTTTTTTTAAACATATTCCTTACATAAAAGGTATTTTCTCATTGAAAAACCATTGTCTGAATGATAATATGAGGCACCATAAAGTTATTCTTCAAGTTCCTGTCCATCAAGAAGGCATGGCTCAGTGGTTAAGAGTGCTAGTTTCTCTTCCAGATGACCTGGATTCAATTTCCAGCACCCATATGGTGGCTTACACCATCTGTGACTCCAGTTCCAGTGGTTCTGATGCCCTCTTCTGGCTACCACGGGCACCAGGCACACTCATGGTACACAGACATAGATGCAAATATAACACCNATATACATAAAATAAAAATAAATAAATATTTAAAATAAAAAGACTATAATCTGTATAAGGCAGTCTCTTTTGTTTTAAATTTTACATAGATTAAAAATAATCTAAAAAACTGCAAAAGTATCACATGGGAGTGTATATTTCAGCATGCATTTTTAGCACTTGCTTGAAGATGATTATTGTTGGTTTGTTTCTGTTTTTACCTGTATCCTTTCCTTCTAATCCAATTGTAAATTACACAGGGAAGAGATGATTATTACATAAAGTACTAGTTTGTACTTTAGTGCTTTTATAGTTCTCTACTCAAAGGTATGTTTATAAAGCTGTTACTGGTTGTGCTTGGAGCCCAGCATTGTTTGGTAGACTTCCTGGAAGAAGTGGATTTGAGTTAGAATATATAGGATCTGGAATGATGCTTATGGCATAGTTCCATGATACATGAAAAAAGAGTTTGGGAGTTAAGCAGATAATGGAGGTTTGATGTATTTTCTGGAACATGAAGTAGCTTCTTTGGTTATTGTGGCTTTCCCCAAAGTGACACGTGTTACTTCCCAAAGTAGTCATAGAGCAGCACTACATAAAGGGCTAGGGAATAAGGATAAAACCCATAAATGAGCAGAACATGGCTTTGCCTTGTTGTAGAAGAACTAATTTTCTTTATTGAGGTGAATATCAAAATGGAGAGGCTGTGTTTGAGAGTGTATTGAACAACAGTAAACCCTTTATATCTGGCTAAATAGAACTTCAAAAAAATTTACTTACTTTAAGTTTATGTTTATGAGTGTTTTGCATGTATGTATGTGTGTACTGTGTGATTGCCTGGTGCCTGCAGAGGCTAGAANAGGGCATTGGNTCCTCTGAAACTGGAGTCCTAGNTGGTTGTGAGCCATTATGTGGGTGCTGGATATGCAATCTGGGTACTCTGGAAGAGAAGCTAATGCTGTTATCCTCTGAGTTCTTTCTACAACTTCTAAACACAATTTTTTATTGTTAATTTATTTGTAAAAGGAACTTGTAAGTGCTGAATGATAACAACCTTCAGGTCAATTAAAGGACANATTTACTGTTTCTACTATAGTGGTATATAAAATAATATACTTTAGTTTGGTATTGTAGAGTGAGTATTTGAAACTTTCAGAAAGTGAATATTTCCTTTGGTATAAACATTTCAGAACTTTCCTACTTACCGGACTTGGTTAGTAAGGTTATAGGATGAAAAAAGAAAGAGTAAAGGACTTTGGGATACCAGTGGAGACTTTTTGATGTCTGAAAAGTTTTTTGTAGTATCTCTTGAGGTCTTCACTTACCTCTTATCAACATTGGTAATTAATTTAAGGCTGTGTTTCTTTTTTATTTGCCTTTCTAATGATTGCTTTGATAAGGAATATTGGGGAGTTATTAAAATTCAGCAGAACTAGGTCACTATATCTCTTACTGTTCCATTGCTGTGAAGAGACATCATGACCAAGACAACTTATAAAAGAAAACATTTATTGGGGATCACAGTTCCAGAGGGTTAGTCCATGACCATCATGAGGGGAGTATGGTGGCAGGCAGATGGGGCACTGGAGCAGTAGCCAAGAGCTTATATCTTATCCCATAGTTGGAGGCAGAGAGAAAGCTAATTATAATGGTATGGGCTTTTGAAACCTCAAAGCCCACCCTCAGTGATACACTTCCTCTAACAAGACTACACTTCCTAGTCCACCAACTGGGGACCAAGTATTCAAGTATGTCTGTGGGGACCATCCTCATTCAAACCACCACAGACGTGTAGATCTTTATTATAGTTGAGGAAACTATATATTTTCCATCAGCTGTATTTCTAAAGTTATCAATCCTGCACTTTTTGGAACTTGGGCTTTATAATATTTTCTTCCCTTTTGAAAGTAAACCATATATATGATACTTGACTGCATTCTAAAAGTAAATTCAAATAAGTGAAAGTATATAGANTTAAATGTAGCTGGAATTTTTCCTGTGTCCCGCCCGGCCCTGAGGTCCCGCAGCCGCTTATAATCATTTAGAGGCTTATATTAATTACCAACTGTATGGCCTATGGGAGGCTTTTTGCTAGCTAGCTCTTATAACTTAACCCATTTCTATTAATCTATATGTTGCCATGTGGCCGTGGCATTACCAATCTGCAGGCATCTTGTTGCTCCTTGGGCGACAGGCTGGCATCTCCCTGACTCCGCCTTTCTCCTCCCTGTATTTCTGCTTGGATTTCCCTGCCTGCCTCTAAGCTGCCTTGCCATAGGCCAAAGCTGCTTATGTATTAGCCAATGGGAGCAATACATAGTCACAGCATACAGAAAGACATCCCACAGCAGTTAAGAAATTGTAGTAAAATTACATAGCATGTG
>LZPO01034991.1:186592-210195 GCA_001675575.1 Neotoma lepida | reverse complement strand
CAAGTGAAAAGCTTAATCAAGCTATTATAATTTAACATGCTTATGAATAAACTTTTTAGATTATAGAGAGAATACCAATCATTATATAAAACTTAGATAGTAGAGAAAAATGTAAGCCTTCAGTAATCTCACTATCCAGGTATTAATGCTTAGTTAACACAAACTAATGTGGTTTGTCTTCACTCACATAAACTATTGTTTTTACTCTGGCCTTTTTCATTGTGATTTCTGAGATCCCCAGAACTCTAAAGTGTGAGTTAGAAAAGGTCCAGTAGCTGGGCGGGAACTCGTTAAGCCTTCCTTATCCTGTTAGTAACAGGATACCAGCATGTTCAGTAGCGCCCACTCTGGAGCTAGCTTTCTAATCAGTCTGACATCATCAGACTTGCCTCAGTGTTCAGAGAAAGAGAATAATGAAAATCTTACGGGATGTATATTATGAGCATTGACTCATTCAGCTTATATAAAATATCTAAAGCAGTGTGCCATATAATGCTTTTCCCCCACTAGGGGTGAAGGTGAGGGGTTCTCACTTGGTAGCCCAGGCTGACTTTAAAGGTTCAGCAGTCCTCTGGCTTCAGTTTCCAGAGTGTAATGGTTTGAGCCTTGCTGCAAACACTAGGTTTTACTGCTGTTGGAAATCTGGGCCCATACTCTGTTGGTTGATAATGGAAGAAAGTATATATCTGCTTCCTTGTTACAAGAGACATATACTTTGTGTATAACCCAAAGCCCTTTGTGATCTGTTGGCTTAGGTGGTGCACCATCTTGGCCCTGCAACTGATTTTTATAAGAAACTTGCTTTAGATTGCTCAGGACAGCAGACTGCAGTGGATTTGTTCCTTCTAAGTTCACAGTATTCTGACCTTGCTTCTTTGGGTAAGAAGATGTCATCATGTTACCTACTTAAAGATTTCCAACACGTAATGAACACTGTGCTCTTCAGTAAGCATCCTTAGTACTGGGGGAGAAAGGTGTGTGGGTTAGCTAGGCAGTAGGTATGGCGTTGATGAGTCNTACCCGAGACCAAAAGAAACTGCTCTTACTCTTCCGCTCTGTAGCATGATTCCCGTTCTGCTCAACAATAAACTTCAGTGTCTGTTACAGTTTATAAATGTTTCAGGTTTCAGATTTATCTCATTCCTGTCCATGTTGGGCTTTCACATAATAGTTTCTCATAACATGGAATCCGTAGTACTTGTTAGACAACTAGATCATCGTTACTTCTCTAGCTAATACTTGGTGTATTTCTCTCTAAAGCATGCATGTCCAAGTACTCTGCAGGATGCATATTCTACTATCCATCTTTCCACTCTACCCACAATCCTTCACAAGCAGAAAAGTTACAAAAAGACCTAAAACGGTACCTCACTAGAAAAATTGGATTTGAAGCTGTTATGAGAATAAGATGTACTAAAGGTATGAACTTGTGAAAAGTGTGTCTGTTATGTGAAAAGTATGTCCTGTGTCAGTAAGCATTCCCAGACCCGTGGGGTGGCTGTTCATCACAGAGGACCTCCTGTTGGACCCAGCTGAACCCTGTTTGAAATATAGTTATTGAGTGATCATTGACCAGTTTCTTTAAATAACTAGAATACATGGATACAAGCAATGTCCTTGTTTATTCAAGAAAAGCGGGAGGAAAGCACATGTTAGAAGTTATTTGTGAGTGACAGAACAGGAAAGGGCGCCCCCTTAACACCTATTTAATTGATGACTTCCTTGGGTTATGTGCGTGTTTGTGAGGATTTAAGATGAGAGTCCACCTCACAAATACGCACATAAGACATCAGATTTAAGATGTCTGAGCTGGACCTGCATGTAGAGTATGATAGTAAGGTTAAGTATAAATGTAGGCTAATGAGGATGTAGCCCCCTTTATAGAACCTGCATGTTTGTTTAGTTAGAACCTCCCCCTGGAGTCCAGCCTCACTCCGTAGTTATGCAGAGATGCCAGTGACTGTGCAGCAGCTTTAGCTGATGCTGAAGATGCTGCTCTTGCTCATCTTCACGCCAGTTCTCTCTCCCCCAGGTCTTTCAATGCACACTTTCCATGGAAACTTCTTTGTCCGTTCCACTGACTTACTCTCTCTTGCCAACATCAATCCTGATGCTGGGTTTGCGGTGCAGTTGTCAATTGAAGAGAGTCTGACAGACACTTCCTTGGTGTGCTTTCAGACAGCCCTGTTGTACACGTCAAGCAAAGGTATGTTGTCAAAACTGGAGTGGCCTGTAGCCCTCTTTCTACCTCCCTTTAGCAGAGAGGAGAAAAAATGATATGCAGCGGCAGCAATGGCATCTGTATTAGGTGACTAAATACATTTTCTGTTTCTTTCTATTAACTCACATGTGAATTTTGAAATAACACACCTTAAGATGGATTTATTGCTATTTATGTGTGTGTGCATGTGTGAGTTTATGTGCATTGCATGCAAACAGGAGCTCATGGGGTCCAAGAGAGGGTGTTGGAACTCCTGGACCTAGAGTTATTAGTGGTTGTGAGCCAGTATATGGCTGCTGGGACTCAAACCCAGGTCCCCTCCAAGAACTGTAACCACCTTTAACCACTGAGCCATCTCTCCAGCCCCAAATAACACACTTAAAAATATTTATCACATTTATTTGTTCTGTGTGTGTGCACTCATAGGCAGACATGCCACAGTATGCATGTGGAGATTGGACAAATTGTAGAATCAGTCCTTTCTTTCACAAGTAAGTCCCAGAGCTCAAACACAGGTCCTCGGGCTTGATGGCAAGTGCCTTTACCTGCTGAGCCATTTCTCTGACTGTGTGATTTTCTTAATTTATGGAAAATTCATATTTAGCATCATATGTTTCTGGCAAGCGCAGTGACTAACTCTGCCGTCCTTTGCATTGGTGCTCTGTAAAATAAAAAACTGCAGCAAGCAAGGCCTTCATTTCTNACTTGANAGTCTAAGTTTTTTGATATTTTACTTGATTGAGTATAATTTAGAACAATATTGAAGGTGAACTAGAAACTCTAGAGAGATGGCTTAGCAGTTAAAGCACTTGCTGCTTCCAGGGCTGGGTTCCGTTCGCAGCATCCACATCAGGCAGATTACTTCTGCCCGTTTCTCTAGCTCTAGGGGGATCCAGCCCCATCTTTTGACCTCTGGGTGCACATGCACACTTTCATGTACAGATATACATATATCGTAATGACAAACAAAATCTTTGAAAAAAATCAAACAAACCAGAAACTAACATTCAACTATATGTAACATATATGTTCATAGTTTACAGGGTTGGAGAATCTTAAGATACACTTATTTTATGTGAGTGAGTGTCTTCTGTGTATGTATGTGCACCATATGCATGCTTGGTGCCTGTGGAGGCCAGGAGAGAGCATGGGTTTCCCAGGACTGGAGTTACAGACAGTTGTGAGCAGCCATATGGGTGTTGGGAACTGAACCTCGGCCCTCTGAAAGAATAGCAAGTGTTCTTATCCTCTTAGCCATCTGTCCAGTCTCTGGAGAATGTTGTATTTGAAACATGCTAACTAGACTGGGATGCAGCTCAGTGCTATAAAGCTTGTCTAACATTTGTGAGGACCTGGGTTTAATCCCTAGCATGAAAAAAAAAATAAAAACAAAACACTCAAAACATACTAGTTATAAAGCCTTTTCTATTTCAGAATGTTGATGATTTAGTCTAGCCAAAATAGTAATTTGAGTAAATTGTGATCTGTGTGCTTTCTTTCTTAGCCTAGTGTGCAGTAATGACATGTTCCATTTTATTTAGGCGAACGGAGAATCAGAGTACATACACTTTGCTTGCCAGTGGTAAGTTCACTCGCAGATGTATATGCCGGAGTGGATGTACAAGCTGCCATCTGCCTTCTGGCCAACATGGGTGAGTAACATGAAAAAGCAGGTGAAATACGTTTTTCTAACCTTAAAAATATGGGCTTTTCTACTTTTTTTTTAACTTTAGAAATCCTTCAATTAATTAAAAAACGTTTTAATACATTTTTATATATTACAGGATGAACTAGGCTGTTCTTACATTTTAAAAATAATTCCTAGTTTAAAATCTACTAGGGGAGTTGTGATTTGTAAAAACCAGGATTGCCTTCAACTAATGTGTAAACTGTCCCACATCCACACAGTGGAATACGACTCAGCAGTGAACAGGNAGGAGCTGTCAACAGTTAGCAAGTGGGACTTTCAGAGGCATTGTGCTAAGTGACACAAGGTGTGTCCATATGACTCCATTTACATGACATTTAGTAAAAGGAACATTTATGTGATGGATAATAGATTGGGGGCAGAGAGAGAAGTTAACTGCAAAGGAGCCCCACAGGGAGTAATTTTGGGGTGATGAAACTGCCGTGGATCTTTATTGTGGTGGCGGTAATCAGACCATCCGCATTTGATGTGTGACTGCCATAGAATTACANTCTGAAACACACATTTTACTCTAAGCTTAAAGACGCCTTCAGTAATTAATACATTCCTGAAGGTTTTTGTTTTTAATGTGTCTCTTTTTATGAATAAACATAAACTTTCAGTGAGCCTTGCTGTTTCCCACATACACTGGAGAAAGCAGCCATTATGACTAACTTGGAGCAAAATTATGATAGCATTTACTGAAAGACCTCCTTTCCACACCTCATTTGGCAGTACTAGGGACTGAACCAAAGATANAAGGAGTGTGTCATTGATTCATACTCTTCCTCCTCCAGGGTTTTAGTATGTAGAAGTGTGTGTGTGTGTGTGTGTGTGTGTGTGACGTATATACATCATATCTGAGAGAAGAGAGCACTTACTGGAATCTGGTGGCTGAGTGTCCTCTCACTTTGCAGCTGTGGATCGCTCGGTGTCATCAAGCTTGTCGGATGCCAGGGATGCCTTGGTGAATGCTGTGGTGGACCCCCTGTCTGCCTATAGCTCGGCGGTGTCGAGTGTACCACGCTCCACCCTGACAGCACCAAGCTCACTCAAGCTGCTCCCACTCTATGTTTTGGCGCTTCTCAAACAGGTAGTTCTCCATATTTCATAGCTCATCAGTTTCTTACAAGCTCTCAGGCGGGTGAAAGAATGAGGTCTGTATTGTTTTTAATAGTTAGCTAGANAATTATGTATTNGNTGTTGTAAGACTTCTGAAAATGGGGGAATAGGTGGAATATGGAGGTGTGCAGATGCACCATGACTTTTGTCAAAACATGCCTTTTCCTTCATTTGTATGAGCAATTTGAATTATGAGATGGTCACATGGGCTCCTGGGAGAGACTCTAGCTAAGGACTAGCACTTACTGAGTGTCTTTCCATCGTTGGAGCATGCTAAAGGCATATTTCCATCATCTTAGTTCACTTTACAATAACCTAGCAGACAGGCTAGTTCAGAGAAACTGATTTACTTCCTTGCCTGTTAAATATTGGCTGAGCCTTGAATCCCGACAGTTGGGTTTGCTGTTTACTTGCTACGTGTATGTTTCAACTTGGAACATGTGTCTTTTTCCTTGCAGAAAGCATTTAGAACAGGTACGAGCACACGCCTGGATGATCGTGTGTATGCCATGTGCCAGATGAAGTCTCAGCCTCTTGTTCATCTAATGAAAATGATTCATCCCAACTTATACAGGATAGACAGACTGACAGATGAGGTATGCATTTGTCCTGATGTTCTGCCCAAGGTGATAAGGTCTTTTCAGTAGTGCTTCCATTCTCTTCTTCCCTGTGGTGGTGAACATTCGAATAATCAAGACTTCTAGGGATCCGGTACTCGATAGGACTTTGGGATGCTATCAGCCAGTAGGTGGAGTTTTTAAAAATAGTTCCCTGTGGGAAGTTTGGTTTTAATGTTTGATTCAAAGGTAAGTTACAGAGTGATGTCCATTTGTATTTTGTAGCCGTTGGCAGTTTGTGGTATGACCAGACTGCAATTTTAGTTACATAGTAAACCAGGTCCATTATCCAATAAGAACTGTAATACACAACTGTATGGTATCTTTTTTCTTCCTGGTTTTCAAACTGTATTCTTTAAGATTAGTATTCATTCCATACATAGTATTATGTTGTAAGAGGAGTGTAAAACGTGGCAGTCAGCTGCCATAGTATTGATACACACTGACCTTANAAGGGAAGTAAATGAAACAGATAACCCAGTTTATTTACATTTTCACATTTTTACTTTTTAAATTTGAATACATTTGAATATCTTCGTTCTACTGTAAAACCATGGTATACAATCAGTGTTATTTTCATTCTTTAAAATGTGTCATAGATTAGTGTTTTATAGAAGTGACTGATTCCTAAAGTCTGAGACAGCAATTATATATGACTTACTGAATTCTGCCTTTTCTTTTCAGGGTGCCATACATGTTAATGACAGGGTAGTACCTCAGCCATCAATTCAAAAACTGTCTGCAGAGAAGCTGACCAGAGAGGGAGCTTTCCTCATGGACTGTGGCTCGGTAAGCATCACTGCTGACAAAGCGCTGCTCTGACTGGCAGAGGATACACACAGTCTAGCCCTAGCATCACCCAACAGACAGGAGCGCAAGGAATCCGTGACTGGCACNGGAGCTCAGTTTACTTTAGGCCCTAGAGTTGGACATCAAATTCATATAAATTAGTAAATTGTCGAGTTACATGTACTCAGAAAAAAAATTCCTACCATCAAGAACTTTACCATCAGAATCATAAAATTCAAATGGACCTCAAGAATTTCTCTTGTGGTTCAAGTTCTATCCATTGCCAGAAATTCTACTGATGTTTGGAGGTTAGAGAAGTCACTCACTGCTCAGGAGTGGTGGAAAGAGTAACCAGTAGTCAAGACAAGTGTAAACAATCACAGAAGTCATGAGCTGAAGTGGAGATAGTACTTGAAATTGGAAGCCAAGGAATACCACAAAGTCACACCGCACAACAAACCTCACACAAGGGATTTAATGGGAGGGGAAAAACCAGGANGGTGGCTGCCTCTGCTTGGGCAAGAAACAGCAGCAAACTGAACAGGATAGAGAGAGGGCTTATATAGAGCTTCTTGGGAAGGGGGTAGAACTTTTCAGGATGGAGTTTTCCAGGGTGGAGATTGGTGGGATCTCATGTCCAGAGATTGGGCTTTTTTCTCTGTAGGATGGGGGCAGGTTCCAGCAGTTAGGGCAGTTAGAGGTCCTTGGGGGAGGGGCCTGGCCACTCAGTGTGGCTCGAGGGGCTTACAAATAGGGGTCAGATATTCTTATTAAAGCAGTACATTCCTATTAGGAAAATAAATGAAGGGGGCTGGGAAGATGATGGCTCACTGGTTAAGAGCACTTAACCAGAAGACCCTGGGTTGGTTCCCAGCACCCACATGGCAGCTCACAACCATCTGTAACTCAAGTTCCAGGAGCTCTGACATCCACTTCTGGCTTCTGTGGACGCTGCAGACAAGAGGTATACGTACATGCACATAGGCAAAATACTAATACACATAGAAAAAAAAATTTAAGTTTTCATTTTATGTGCATAAGTATTTTGCCTGCATGTATGTACATGTACCACATGCATGCCTGGTGCCTGAGAAGGTCAGAAGAGAGCACTGGGTCCTCTTGGAGCTGGAGTTACGGATGGCTGTGAACCACCATGTGAATACTGGGCACCAGACCTGGGTCATCTGCAAGACTGACAGATCCACCGAGCATCTCTCCAGCCCCTAAATAAAGAAATCTTAAATAGTCTTAGGAGCCTTGAAATCGAAGCAAAGAAGATGGGAAGTGCCTTTGATTCTGAGAACTAGGTTCACAATGTTCTGATTATATACCCCCTTTCATGTTTGTTAGATTCTGTGTCTCAGACAGCGTAAATGACTTCTTTTATGTATGATAACTGAATCAGTTCTAATGGATTTTCTATTAGGGAATTTAATATTCTGTTGCCCCCCCACCCCCGTTTATTTTTTAGGTTTTTTACATTTGGATTGGCAAAGGCTGTGACAATAACTTTATAGAGAATGTGCTTGGGTACCCTGACTTTGCAGCAATACCACAGAAAATGGTCAGTGGATTTTTGTTGTGTTACTTTTCTTGAGGAGAGGTAAACAAATGTCTGTTTACTCCGGATAGACAGACAAAAGTATNAGTTCCATCCAAGCCAGTTGGTGAGCCAGTGAATTTATTGGGCCTACTTAGGAACATGGGTGAGGGATTACACACAGAAGTGTGGGTGACCAATACAGTGCGTCACTGAGGTCCCACTTGTCATGGGTGGTAATCTTAGGAAAGCTTAATCACGGAACCCCTTCAGTTCACCTGCCCCTTATAGTCTCCAGCAAGAGATTGGGTGGAATCCCAGGTGCAGGTGTGGTACCCTTGCTCCCCTGAGGAAGTGCTCACTGACTCACTGGGATTCACATGGACCTCACCTGCCATTGCATTGTTCCGCCTGTTTTGTTTCCATGACTGCAGACCAAGGTATCTCTCCTCATTGATGGAGACAGAATGATCATAGCATATGTTAGGCCTGGAGGAAGTAACTTTATGTCAACAGTTTTTATAGCCTTAAGTTTTATCTTTCATGTGTATGTTTTCTTTCTTTTTAATATAAACTTTGTGTGATATTTGCCTTTCTTTTCTTCTCCCCTACTTTTTCAAACTGGGTTTCCCTGTGTAGTCTTGGCTGACTTGGGACTCACTCTGTAGANCAGGTTGGCCCCAAGTTGACAGTCCCTCTGTTCCTGTGTGCCAGGATTATAGGTGTGTACATGTTGTGGCACCTGGCTTAGTTAACCAGTTACATTCACAGTGTTGTACATACATACAGAGGCAAAACCTTCACACATAAATAAACCAATTAATTAAAAAAGTTCCCTCCTTGGGCCTGACTGGAAGAAGAAAATGTTTACTTATTTTGTGTATATGGGTGTTTTGTCTGTGTACCATGTGCATGCCCTCCTGGTGCCCATGGAGAACGGAAGAGGGTGTTGATCACCTGAGAGTAGAGTTCCAGACAATTGTAAGCCGCCATGTGGGTGCTAGGAATTGAACCTGGATACTTCAGAAGAGCAGGGAGCGCTCTTAACCATTGAGTCATCTCAACAGCCCCCCAAAAAATAAGTAAATCTTTATAAATAAAAAAAATCAAAGAAAGATGAAATTCTCAGAATGTGATTTTTCAAGTAGGTTATATGTAATTTTAAGGTGGATTTGGAGTTTAGTGATAGCCCTCTGCATTTACATATTGCCCCTGGAGGAAACGGGAAGTTGAAGGGTACCAGTGCACAGCAGTCATTGTGTGTGTGTGTGCTTTACTCGGTTGTCTAGAACAATACAGTAGCCAGGTAAAATACTGTTGACATACTTACCACAAACACACTTTTTCCTTCCTCTGGTTGCTACTGTTGGGTCTAGGGGCAGAATGCAGGCTTGTGATTGGCTGCCTGGCAGCCCCAGTATCTATTTACCAGTTGGCAAAGGTTTTTAAAACTTCTTAAGAGAGCCAGTTGTAGATCACATGGTATATGATGCAGTATATTATTTTACTCCAAAAACCTGTACCTTGTGGATGTATTCAGGGAAATCTGTGTATATATACACATGCTTATAGGGTTAAATGCTGTTGTTATAACCGTTTTGTTGCATTTCCTAAAAGGAATGCAGCCTGGGGAGGGAAGGTATGCTCAATGTTAGGTATATTTGTGTTTTCTAATTATATTTCCTTTACCAGACACATCTTCCAGAGCTAGACACGCTTTCATCAGAGAGAACTAGATCCTTTATAACGTGGCTTAGAGACAGCCGACCGTTAAGCCCAGTCCTTCACCTGGTAAAGTAAGTCTTCCACAACTTCATGATGATGTCATCTTTGCTATGCTTCTCCTCAAATGTCAGGACTTTGTAGTGGTGGGAGTGTGACTTGATTATCTTCTCCTGGGTCCCATTTTCCTGAAGTCCATATAGTTGTAATTTCCACAGTGTAGACTTATTCTTTGTAATGGTGTACATTTCTGGGTAAATGTGTTTCTTCACCTTTCAGAGATGAGAGTCCTGCCAAGACAGACTTCTTTCAGCATCTGGTTGAAGACCGCACGGAGGCTGCACTCTCTTACTACGAGTTTCTGCTTCACATTCAGCAGCAGATTTGTAAGTGAAGTCCACCAAAGGGAGTCAGCATGAACCGCTCCACAGCCAGGTAAAGCCCGATCCATCAGAGAAGCACAGGAGACCCGACACGAGGTGTTGTTGGAAGACACGATGCACATCACTCTGTCTGAGGCTTGGGCCAGAGGTAGAGGGGAAGAGGGAGCCAGAGTCCCTCCAGGGAATGCTGATCCCCCCAGCGTGCCGGAGTCGGTTTCTATGTATTTCTAGGAGGGCAGCAGTACAGTGCTCTTCTGCGAGCCGGCAGACACGAGGACTGTGTGGAATGACATGTCACAATCTAGATAAAGTCGTCTTCTTACAATTAACAGAACATTTCTGNACTTGAACTCTGATGAGAGATGCCAGAGGGCAGCGGTACTGCGTCACTTGTTTGTATGAATTACTTTTTAACAGGAATGATTCCTATTCATGAAATGAATTCAACATTCTCCCTGTAAAGGCACTAGAGTTTCAGTACATGAACTATAGGAAAAATATATATAATGTACATAAGTGTTACATTTGTAAAGAAAATGTAAAATGTAACTAAGAATATGAATTGCTAAACTGTGCTGCATTGTTGGATGACAACTCTTTGTCACAGTTAGGGAATGAGGTTGACTAATGCATATTAAGAATTGAGTCCACAAAAGAAACACGAAACTATTTGTAATTCTGTTAAATCTTTTATGTGGATTTATTTATGATCAGCCTACTAATTAAAAATATTTTGCTTGACAGTTGGTCTGGTGGTTTGTTTATTTGATTGTTTTTTGGAGGGTTTTGTTTTTGGTGGAGATTGGTGATATTTTTTAAACAGTAGGAATCTTGAATTTACTGCTTAGAGAAGATGCAATACCAAGTTGCATTCATCAGTGAATCTACATCGTCATCAGTTTGTAGATACTACCAAGTGATTACTGTCTGTATTCTAAAACATGATATTATTTTCAAAATACTTAATGACTAAACATAATCTTATCTCATTTAAACTAAGGATTTTTTTTCCCTACCTATTTGTAAAGAGAAATTTTTAAGAACATGTGACTTTCCTTTTTAATTGACTTGAAGATCATATTGAACTCTGAGAGATTTTTGTTCTGATCAAACTGTCATTCACAGTAGGTTATTTGCTATAAAAATGGATGGTGATCCATTGGATTGTGGAGTGGAATTTTGTTTTATGCACTGTGAAAGTCCGTGTTTGGTAAATGTTGGGGGNAAAAAGGCTCTTGGCCTGTGTGACTTTCGCTGGTTTTGTAACTTTGTAGATCCCTTTTCTTTATTTTTGTTTTTTCAGAACAAAGTGTTTTTGTTTTGGTACTGGTTTGGGACATAGAAGGAAGGTGACAAAGACTACGAAGAGGCAGCTTCTGAAGAGATAAAGATAGTTGGCAGCAGTGTGATCTGAAGAATCTAGCTCATGCAGTTGCACACTTTGGTGTAGTCTCTGGCCTTTTCTCTCCCAGAATAGCATAATCCCAGGAGACAGCACCCTGGGGTTCCTGCTTTTTTTTTTAGATAAAGATAAAAGCACTCCCATGCCCTCATGGAAATGAGTTTAAATGACTCACACTAATTGGTGGCAGAGCTGTAATAAAAACCAAGTGTTCTCCCCACCCACAGCCCCCACAGGACTCTGCTTGTCTCTGCACCCTGCTGTCACCACCCAGGAGCTTACTGCGGTCCCCAAGGGCAACTAAACATTGTCATTCCGTTATTTTTGTTTGTATTATTATTTATCATGTATTAGTGTGTGTGTGTGTGTGTGTGTGTGTGTGTGTGTGTGTGTGTGAATGGGAACAAGTGTGTGGAGGTCAGGACACTGAAGTTAGTTCTCTCTCTCCACGCTGGCCTTCATGCGTTCATGGTAAGCTTCCCTGGATCTACTGAGCCATCTCACTGGTCTAATACTGTCACTGTAGAACAAAAGTATGGTATTTCTACTTAAAGAAGAGTGTTTTATCTTTGTGAACTCTGCTGTTTATTTTAAAAATTAATCACTTAACATAGCATAAGGCAAAAAGCAAAACAAGAAACCCTGTATCCACGGTTCTCAACATTGGGTAGTGACCTCTGTGGGGGTCGAATGACCCTTTCACGGGTTGCATATCAGATATCCTGCATGTCAGATATTTACATTATGATTCATAACAGTAGCAAAACAGTGATGAAGTCACAATAAAAATAATTTTAAAGGGGGTCACCAACCACGACATGAGGGACTTTATTAAAGGGTCGCAATATTAGGAAGGGTGAGAACCAGTACTGGGAGGTGAGAGGAGGGGGAATTGTGTCTCCTCTGTCAAGTGTGATGAATTCTGGGAAGGAGAGCTGGGCGAGGCGGCNGAGAATACTGTAGATAGTAACGGGAAGCCTTTCTGAATGGCAAGAGGGAATTGAAGGAANACCTGGAGCCCACTGGCTGTTTGGGAGGAGAGCTGTCTAAGCAGTGCTGTCAGTGAGTCTGAAAATTACCTTTGGATCACACTTGACTTTTCTGGAGGACTCCAGAATATCAGCAGAGAAGTGGGAAAGTGGCTGGTACCTCCAGAAGAGTGAGGCTGCCCTGACTGTTGGTGTGTAATGTGTCTGACAGGCAGGACCATGTCTGGTAGGTACATCTGTAAAACTAGGATCAGGCAAGACCAGGAGTGCAAGGCCAGCCTTGTCCGCAGAGTGAGACCCTGTCTTTAAAAGGGGACACATGGGAGGGCTCATTTAAACCACAGGAACACAAAATGGGTGACAAACAAAGTGGGCTTAGTGTTTGCAGATGCTGATGAGGTCCAGGGGCTGGTGGAATATCTGTACCAGAAGGAATGCATGGTCAGATAGAGGAGTCAGGTTTGAGTTGGGGTGGGGTCAAGTAAATTGTCACAGGCAAGAGTGGTGATTCTGTGGTCAAGAACACCTACAAAGGGTGACTTGCAGCCCCTGCAATTCTAGTTCTAGGAGAAACTGTTGCTCTCTTTGGGCCTCCAGGGCACTGTATGCATGTGGTGCAAGTACAGACAAGCAGGCACACACATTTTTAATGTCCATGACAAGACTAGACTATCTGAGAGTAAACACTTATGTAGTTGGTTGTTTTTACTCTTTGCTCTTTTGAGGGGCCGACCACCCAGCTCCCAAGTAAATACAGAGACTTAGTCTTAGTTATGAATGCCTAGCCTTAGCTTGGCTTATTTCTAGCCAGCTTTCCTTAAATTAAACTCATCTATCTTTTGCCTCCGGGCTTTTTCCTTTTCTTCCTTCTGTATATCTTACTTTCACTCTTACTCTGTGGCTGGCCCCTAGCTTTCTCACTCCTTGTTGTTTTGCTCTGTCTTTCCTCCCAGATTTCTCCTATTTATTCTCTCTGCCTGCCAGCCCTGCCTATCCTTTCTCCTGCCTTGCTATTGGCCGTTCAGCTCTTATTAGACCAAGTGTTTTAGACAGACAAAGTAACACAGCTTTACAGAGTTAAACAAATGCAACATAAAGGAATGCAACACATCTTGGCATCATTAAACAAATATTCCACAGCATAAACAAATGTAACACATCTTAAAATAATATTCTACAACACACTTGGGATATTATCAACGATAGCTAGAGGAGGGGGTCAGAATAGAAAGCTCCAGGCTTAAAGTGGATCCNTTGGTAATTATGAAAGTGTCCTAAAGTGACAGAAGTAAAGGACTGCAAGTGACAGGGTATGATGCTGAGCAGCATGAGCTTGGGGAATCTGTAACAAACAAGGAGGAAGAAGAATCCGGATTCCTACAGAAAAGGAGGAATTCATAGGGATGGGAACCCAAACCAGACAAGACACTGTATGTATACANTTTAGAGGTTTTTAATTTAGTTATATGGGCAAGATTACACCATTTGTAGAAAAATGNCTGGAATGGAAGATCATCTTGTTAAGTATGCCAGACCTCAAATACCACCTCTTCGTGTGTGTGNGTGTGNGTGTGNGTGTGNGTGTGTGTGTGTGTGTGTGTGTTTTAAAAAATGGCCATGACAGGACTGCTGTAGATTATATCNGGTATATCTGGGAGTAAATACTTGGGATGTTACCAAAGATAGCTAGAGAGGAGGAGGAGAATATNTNTATATAATTATAGTCAATACACATGTATGCATAAATATATGTATGAAGCATGATAGCAGAAGGGAAACTAGTAGGGGAGAAGAGAGGGTCAAGAGCGGATAATGGAGAATGAATATGATTCGAAGTACATGATATTCTTGATCAGTGTCATAAAACCAATCACTTTGTCCAACACATGTATACTAGTTCTTTTAATATTTAGGTTTATGTTTCTGCCTGCATGTATGTCTGTACCATGTGTGTGCACCAGGTGTGTGTAGTACCCACAGAGGCTAGAAGAAGGCATCCCATTCTGTGGAACTAGGGTTGTAGGCAGTTGTTCACTGATATGTTGNTGCTGGGAGAAAAATCCTGGGCCCACTGCAAGAGCAGCAAGTGCTCTTAACCACAGAACCATCTCTCCAGTCTACCTAATAACTTTAAAATATCTTTCCTTGGCTAGAAAGATAGCTCAGTGGGTAAGGGTACTTGTCACCAAGCCTGATGATCTAAGTTTTATACTTGGGATCCACATGGTAGAAGGAGAAAACAGGTTTCCTCAGGTTGTCCTCTGACCTCCATACATGATTGCCCACCACTACCAAACACATGCACACACACACCTTAAAAATTAAGGATGTTACATTTAGAATGATAAGGGACATCATACCTCAGAAGATGGATGTCAGTAAGAGCATGTGGTGAGTGGTGTTAGAATGTACGTNTGAGGACACTTATCCTGATGGTCTCGGGGGACAAGACTCTGGCCAATTGCTTTTNTGAGACACCAACTGTTGGGTGAGCAAAGGGCATGCTTGCCAGGAACTCTCTTTTNTATTGAGACTGTTCAGGTTCCAAAGCTGGGTGTGCAGCTGTCAATCCCAGTGCTTGGGACATGGAGTCAGGAAAATTAAGAGTTCAANGTTATCCTCAGTGACATGGTAAGTTCTGGACTATCCTGGGCTACATAATACCATCTCTCAAAAAAAAGGAAGAAGGAAGGAAGAAAAAGAAGAAAGACAAGACACTGAATTCTTAGGCTGGGGATCAGAATAAAATTCCAGGGAGAAATTTTTGTGTATCTGTGTAGTATTTCCTCCACTTGGGCAGGGGCTCNATCAGAAACACGTACTGTATTTTAGAAGAGTATCTATATATTAGTATATATGTATGTNTCAAGTANCATTAGCCATTTATTTTTATTTGTTTTTGTTTTGAGACAGGGTCTCCTGTACTTCAGACTGGCCTTGAAGGTACTATGCAGCAGAGGGGGATAACNTTGAATTTCTGATCCCATGTCTTCACCTCCTNAGGGACTGGAATTCAGATGTGCCTCNCTGCACCTGATTTCATAGGGAGCTGTGGATGGAACCCGGGACTTCGTGCATGCTAGGTGANCACTCTGCCAATGAGTTACCGCCCTCAGGCAATGTCTGATAGTTACTTAAGGAAATAACTGTTGTAGTCATGAGACCAGAAAATACACAGATGAGGAAATTATTATGTTAAGGAAGCCATGAGGCTATTTGACATGTATTTCCCCTAAAATATTTTTGAAAACAGGAAAATATGAAAACTCACCAAAAAGTTTAAAATTGAAGATATTGTCCAGATAGTCAAAAGTAANCAAGAAAAGGAAACAATGGGCCACCAAGATGGCTCAGTAGGTAAAGGTGCTTGCTGCTAAGCCTCACGGCCNGAGTNCAGCCCTGAAANTCATGTTCAAAGGAGGGAGGAAGCATTCATACTTTAGCTTGTCACATGAGACAAAGGCCTAAAATATAAAANGATAGGAAAGTAGTTTATGGTTCATTCCCCTCTGACCTCTGAATTCAGGGAAATATAGCCCACCAGAAAGTTGGGCATCACCAGTCCTGCCTCCTTATCTGTAAGAAGTAGGCAAGCATGCATGTGTAAGTGGCTTTAGGAGGGGAGTTAGCCATGGTTGTCCTCTGACGGGACATACACAGACCCACGCGTTGGTGAACGATGTGTACTTACAGATAGATGTTCATTCTTTTGGATAATGAGCACTAATTACTTGTAACCACTTGCACTGATTAGTTTCTGTCAACACAAGCTAGAGCTGCCTGGTAAGGTGTAACCTCACCCAAGGAAGGAAGAAACGGCCCCCATTGCATTGGCTTGTGGGCCTGTTTGTGTCATTTTCTTGATTAATGATTGATGTGGGAGGGCCCCGCCCATCTGGGCAGTACCGCCCCTGGGTTGAATAAGAAAGCTCATGGATGCTATGAGCCAGCCCTGGAGAGGAGGCAGTGAGCAGCTTTTCTGCTGTGGTCTCTGCTTCATTGGAGGCCTCCAGGCTCCTGCCACTTCCCTCAGTGAGGGATCTATCTCACAAGCTTGACAGATTTTTTCCTCCATGCCATTTGTGATCAGTCCTTTATCACAGCAACAATGGCGCTAACTAGAATGCCACTAAATGAGTTACTACAGATCACTAAAATTTGGTCTTTGGGGTTTTTTATGCTTTTTTTTTCTTAATGTTTATTTACTCAGAGGCACACTTGTATTAGTTCTGTCCCACCATGTGTATTCTGTGGATCAAAGTCAGGTAATCTGGCTCGGTGGCAAGTGCCTGTGTCCACTGAGCCATTTCACAGGACCACCCACCCACCCACCCACTGCCGCCTTTTATTGAGGTTTGTAGCTAGCATACAAAATAATAGCATTCATTATGACATTTAATAACATATCTCATTGTACCTTGCTCATGTTTGTTCCTTCATTTTGCTCCCTATCCTCACACATACCGGCCTTCCCGCCAGAGTCCCACTGCTGCCCCCCCATCCTCCCCACACACCGACCCTCCTCCCGCCAGAGTCCCACTGCTGCCCCCCATCGTATACATGCACACACACACTGAAATCTAGATTTCACTTATGAGAATAAATAGGAACTGGATGTTGTAGTCCACATTTTTAATCCCAGCTAGGGAGGCAGAGGCAGGTGGATTTTGAATTCGAGGCCAGCCTGGTCTGCATATTAAGTTCCAGGTCATCCACAGCCGCATAGTAAGACCCTGTCTCAAAAAATAAAATAAAATTTTTAAAATGAGGGTAAATATATTTTGTGTTTCTCCTTCACTGTCTTTCTCATCATCATCCACCATCTAATGTCTTGTTAGGAATGTGTGTATTTAGGTTCTGCATATGAGAGAAAATATATTTGTCATTCTGAGTCTGACTTAAGATTACTAAAAATTATATGCACAAATGGTAGTTAATATTTTATTTGGATTTTACTGGGATAACTATTCTTCACAAAAATCCTGTTTTCTGTACAAAGATNATTTAATTTTATAAGATTGCCCAGAAGCACATATGCAGGTCCCATNCCACACATAGGNCACCCAGGAGCCTACAGGAGCTGCCCTGTCCCTGACAGTCAGGGATGGACAGTCCCTTAGGAGAGCAGCCCTGCAGGGAGGTGGCCATGGTTTCTGTTGAATCTTTGCTTTGTTGCAAATATGATTACCTTACCTTGAGAACCACTTAGGTTGCTGTAGATTATTTTAATTAGTGTTTGGTGACATATATGTGCACATTTTATACTTTATTTTTCTGGTTTTCTATAATGAGATTTTAAGATAGCTCAAAAATGAAATAATTATGACATTGCAAAAACAAAAACATAAAACCCAAGTATGTATAGCCTAACCTATACTTTACTTGTAACACTTACTGATGATAATAGCAGATTAAGAGAAGGGCAATAGAAATACTGTTTTTTTAAGTTAATAATCTATAGTTTTATAATTNTGTGTTTAAGTTCTTAAAAATAAAAAGCAATTTTTGTATGTTACTTTCAGTTCTTTATTAAATATAAACTTACTTAAGAGGAGAGATTGAGGGGCTGGAGAGATGGCTCAGTGGTTAAGAATCCAGACTGCTCTTCCCGAGGTCCTGAGTTCAATTCCCAGCAACCACATGGTGGCTCACAACCATCTGTAATGAGATCTGGTGCCCTTCTCTGGCCTGCAGGGATACATGCAGACAGAACACTATATACATAATAAATAAATAAAAATCTTTAAAGAAAAAAAAAAAGAGGAGGGATTGACTATTCCTTAAGTCCATCCCCTCCCTTCCTCCCTCCCTCCTTACTTCCTTCCTTAGGAGTTGAACTCCAGGCCTTCTGCATGTTTGGCAGGTACTCTACCACTAAGCTGCACCCCCAGTCCACCTTTATCTTGTTTGAACTTCGTATCCTACTTCCCATATCCCCAAGTACCCATCCCAAGGCAGAGTATACAAAACCATGTTAACTTAATTGAATGCCTATAAGAACTTACCAGCCCTTCCTGGAGGGCTCTGTGCTCACCCCTGTGTCACCAACACTTAAAAGCAATTCATTTCACATTTACCGTTAGGCAAGTTGTAAAACTGTACCAGTTAAGAGGACACTCCCGTTTTTAAACGAATTTCCCATCTTTAATTTTTAATGAATCACTCACAGCCCTGATATTCAATTTCTTCTTTGTAGTCCTTCTCCATTAGGATTTAACTTCCTATTGGATGACAAATTGGAATGGGATGGAAGGTACTGTGACCTGCTCCCAATTAATTATTAAAAATGTGTTTTTATTTCTTTTTCAGAGTCAGGAATGAAGAACATATGAATAAATGGCTGAAGAACATATTTAAACAAGAAAGGCCAAGACTTAGAACTAAGGTGTTTAGTAACTAGGACTGAAATGGCATGCTCATAAGCTGTCATCTGAAAGCNAACCCCCAACCCCAACTGAATGAGTCTAAATTGCCTTAATGGGATTTATGGGAATCCCTTGGGACTTAATCTGAGAAAAAACAGATTGGAACAAAGTTGGAGTGGAAGACAGTTTGAAAGCAGAACATGGTCCTGAAAGCAGAACATAGCACTAAGCTAAGAACAGCTAACTGTATAGCATTATAGGAGCTGCTGTTATTCTTACCCAAGCCAAACGCAGTGTGGCTCCCCTTCTTGGGAAGCCTGCTGGACCCCTTCCCGCCTGGCTTTGCTCAGTGAGCCCCTCTGAACTCAACAAAGCATTACTACCTCCTGCAGGCTTTGCTGAGCTCTGGGTTAGATATTCCTTAGGGTTAGATTTGCCCTTACTATGCTCGTCTCCACCACAGCCCCAGCCAGGCTGTGGCCTCTCTCTCTTTCTCCAAGACAGGGTTTCTCTGTTAACAGCCCTGGCTGTCCTGGAACTCACTCTGTAGACCAGGCTGGCCTCAAACTCACAGAGATCCATCTGCCTCTGCCTCCCAAGTGCTGGGATTAAAAATGTGCGCCACCACCACCCCACTAGCATTCTCTCTTAAAACATAGACACTGCCTGTAGTGGTTATTTTACTCTTTGCTCTTTGGGGCCTGCCACCCAGCTCCCAGATAAACACACAGAGACTTATTCTTTTATTATTATTATTAATGACCTGTCTCTTATACACATCTAGATGTGTATAAGAGACAGCCTCCTCCAAGGCAAGGCCTCCCATGGGGAGTCAGCAGAGCCTAATACATTCAATTGAGGCAGGTCCAAGCCCCTCCCCTTGCACCAAGGCTATGAAAGGTGTCCCACCATAGGCAGTGGGCTCCAAAACGCCAGCTCATGCACCAGGGATGGATCCTGATCCCACTGCCAGGGGCCCCTTAAGCAGATCAAACTACACAACTGTCTTGCCATGCAGAGGGCCTCGTCCAGTCCCATGGAGGCTCCACAGCTATTGGTCCACAGTTCATGAGTTCTCACTAGTTTGGTTTGGTTGCAGAGACTTA
Organism: Neotoma lepida; assembly: GCA_001675575.1. NCBI lineage: Eukaryota > Metazoa > Chordata > Mammalia > Rodentia > Cricetidae > Neotoma > Neotoma lepida. Next base: position 190,252 of record LZPO01034991.1, on the reverse strand, counting down.
TTCTTATGAATGCCCAGCCCTAGCTTGGCTTATTTCTAGCCAGCTTTTCTTAAATTAAATTATCCCATCTACCTTTTGCCTCTGGGCTTTTACCTTTCTCTATTCCTATATACCTTTCTTTGTTTCTTACTCCGTGCCTGGTTATGTAGCTGGGTGGCTGGCCCCTGGAGCCCTCTCTCTCCTTCTCCTTTTCTCCTCCTCGCTCCTCTCTTCCCCTTCTATTTAGTCTCTCTGCCTAGCAGCCTTGCCTATCCCTCTCCTGCCTAGCTATTGGCCATTCAGCTCTTTATTAGACCAATCAGGTGCCTTAGGCAGGCAAAGTAACACAGTTTGTGGAGTTAAACAAATGCAGCATAAAAGAATGCAACACATCTTTGCCTCATTAAACAAATATTCCGCAGCATAAATGAAATGTAACACACCTTCAACTAATATTCCACAACAACTGCCTTTTTTATTTCAGTGTTTATCATACCTGGCATATATTAGGTATTTAGTAAATGTTTGTAAAAACTCCATGAAATGATATATATATTACATATATATAATATATATTTATGTATATATTATATACATATCATATTATAGATATATTTGTTTTTTTGAGACAGGGTTTCTCTGTGTAGTAACCCTGGCTGTTCTGGAACTCACTCTGTAGACCAAGCTAGCCTCAAACTCAGAGATCTGCCTGCCTCTGCCTTCCGAGTGCTGAGGCTAAAGGTGTGAGCCGTCACTATCCGGCTGCATGGAATAATTCTAAGTTAGCAAATGAGTTGAAAAGGAGGCCAGATGTAGTGACATATGCATGTAATTGGGAAACTTGGGAAGTGGAAGCAAGAAGCCTAGGAGTTCCAGATCATTTTGGCTATCTAGCAAGTTTGAGATTAGCCTGTGAGGAAGTAAGCCCTGTCTCAAGAAAAGAATAGAAGAACTGCCAACATAGTCCTTGAGATGAAAAAAGAAATCCATGCTGTCCTAAATAGAAATTCAAAGAATTTGTCAAGGGAAAGAGTGAGCACATTTAAAGTTGTAGTTAAGGCAGGTGGGGACAAAGAGGCTGTCACTGTTAAACAGAGGAGTGTCACCAAAGGGAATCTGTGCCCTTTGCACTGGGGTAAGAGGAAAAGCTGAGAGAAACCTTTGCCAATGAAGGCTACAGATGCACAAATGCAAGTACATTTGAAAAAAAAATATTTGAGAGTACGTGAAAAGAGTTTCTAGAACATTGTGCAGGAAAGGACCACATAGGAAGATATTGTCTCCAATCAGGCATTCAGGAACTCCAAAAACCACTGCAGCCATGGGTCAAGACAACCTGGCTCTATCTCAAGGTGACATGAACTTGATGTTGTCCATGTTCTGCTGCTTTTGCAGGCATGTAGAATACAAGGGTGATGGAGTCCTAGGCTNCACAGCAATTCCAGAATACAGCCTGTGGGCCAGAGAGGCTGTGTAGGCTACCAATTGCAAAGTCACAGGTGGGCCTGCCAGAATCCACGGGAGCTCATATAATGCCTCCTGTACCCTGAATGCTACTCTAGTATTTGCTCAAGGACTTGTATGTAAAGAGGTCTCATCTGTGAGAACAGAAGCTGCATGGTACACACACTGGATATCTTCCTAAAAGTCCAGCTGGTTGCAGCCATTGTATTCTTAGCCCATCATTAGCTGGAACCAGCTTTGGTACCTCAGTGTGGCATCATTCCCTGGGGAAACAGGTAGCTACCCAGTGACATGCAGACCATGGAGCAGCTTTTCTTCCAGGTAATACACACACATGTATATGTGGATATGGAGTTGCTTACTCTGCCCATGTTTCTGCCAACACGCCCCTCTGTGGGCTCCCTCAATGCCTTCACAACGTCGCTTCTGATCAAGGGACTCATAAGAAGTTTGACAGTGGAAACTCACTAGTCTTGCTATAGCCTGTCACCCTAAAAAGCAGCTGGCCTGACAGACAGGTGGAACATCCCTCTGAGGATCCAGTTAGAAAGGTAGCTGGGAGTGCTATCACCAGGTACCATTTGAATCAGCCACTGACATTGGCCTATATCCAGATAATCTGAAGATCAAAGTGAGCCTTCCATCTTAACCTACATTCACAGAGTTGTAGGGTCTTAGCTCCCAGATGGACATAATACCCCCACTGAGTCAGAAGTCATGAGTGCTTTCTGGCCATTTGTGCTCCTTATACAGACAACCAGAAGGAGCTTGCATCGGTTTTGAAAAGGAATTGATTTGTTACTATACAACCAGCAGAGAGAACCTCCTCTGGGGTCTAGAGACTTCAGAATGCCTTTTAAGACTTCCGTGTTTGATACTGAAAGTTAATGGATACATACAACTCCCTAAAAGAACAAAGCATGGGGGAATTCAACTGAAACCCTTCAGAAGATGAGTTTGGAATTTCCTACCAGGTTAAGAGTGTTGAGTGATGCTTGATAGAAATTGGAATACAGTCTGAGAAGGTATAGTGGAAATAACTGTGGTCATGAGAGAAAAAAAAAAAACAATCATAGTTCTGCACCTGCCACGTGATGGCCCCTCTTCTAGCTATATGACCTGGGCAAGCTCTCACCATTTCTTAGCCTCATCCCTGTGTAACGTAATCCTAATTCTTGGATAAGAGTTTCATGAAGACTGTGTGGAAGATGTGTGCAAAGTCTGACGATGATGTTAAGAGTCTGGCAATGATGACATCATCTCACAAAGCAGCTGTGCAACAGAACCGAAGGATTCTTGCCTACAGTGCCTGCACTTTGTCCTCATGATGCCTCCTGGTCACTACCGTCACTGAAATTCTTACTCACTTCAGAAACAAACTTTTTGCCATTGCTGCCTTCTCTCCTATTCAGTATAGTCCGTTTGTTAATGACACTTAACATGTTTCAGAAACAACCAAGCCATTTTAGTCGACTGTGTCCACATGCCATCAGATTCAAGGCTTGGTGGTCATGGAGAGCCACAGGGGTGGGGTTTGGCCTGTTCTCATATACTCATTTGTTTTTGAGACAGAGTTGTATGGCTCAGCGTATGCTGTACTGAAATTCACTGTGGTCCAGATGGTTCTTGAACTCATGGGCCTTCTGCCTCAACCTCCTTAGTGATAATCCTCCTGCCTCAGCTTCCCAAGTGCTAAGTAATATTTTTCAAAATCAAAATCAAATGCTATAGAGAAAGCTCTGTCAGTGCTTGCTATGCAAGCATAAGAACCTATGCTCAGTCCCTATCACTTACGGTAAAAATTTGGCATGGTGATATGTTGTGGAATATTATTTTAACTGTGTAAAGGTGTGTTACATTTGTTTATGCTGCATTTGTTTAATGATGTAAGGCTGTGTTACATTTGTTTGTGAAGCATTTGTTTCATTATGTAAAGATGTGTTGCATTTGTTTCACCTTGCCTGCCTAAGGTACCGATTGTTCTAATAAAAAGCTGAATGGCCAACAGCTACACAGGAGAGGGATAGGCAGGGCTGGTGGGCAGAGAGAATAAGTAGGAAGAGAACTCTAGGCTTGAGAGAAAGGAGAGAAGGTGGAGGAGAGAGTGAGGGAGAAAGAGAGTGACATGCCTGGGGCCAGAAGCCAGCCAGCTACCAGCCAGCCATGGAGACAGCAGGAAAACGAGAGAGAGAGAGAGAGAGAGAGAAGGAAAAGAAA
>LZPO01034991.1:175214-186519 GCA_001675575.1 Neotoma lepida | reverse complement strand
GCAAAAACGTAGATAAAGAAAAACAGATTAAAATAAGAGCTAAGCTAGGCCAAGCATTCGTTTTGGTGGCCCAAAACAAAAAGTCTGGTACAGTAGTACATGTTTGTAATCCTGGTGCTGGAGGGGCAGAGACAGGAGGATCCCTGGAGCTTACCGGCCAGCCTACCTTAATCAGTGAGCAAGGGGTCTGTGTGAGAGTTGCTGTCCTGAGAAAAGCCATGGTACACAGCTCCTAAGAGGTAACACCACAGATTGACACCTGGCCTTCACAGGCATCAATACACACATATATACATATACATATATGTGAATATGTATTCACACAAGTGAAAATTCATGCAAAGTTTCATGATGTGCAAAATATCCAAATTTCAAGTTCAGGATTTGCACAGCACATCTGTAGTGTCACCCTAATCCTGTCTATGACATCTGTGGCTGGGAGATGATCAGCTCATAGCAGAAGACAGGAAGTGTTAGATTAAGGTTAAAATCTTGGAGTCATATAGTTATGTAATTCTAGACCTAAATACTAAATCTAAACTTCATGTGTAACAGGGATCTTATAGTAACACTCCATGGGTTTTACTGTTGGTGTTTGTTTTGAGACAGGGTCTCATAGGTAGCCCTGGNTTGCCCGAAAGTCATTATGCATTAGAGGCAGGTTTCAAACTTGTAGTGATCCCCTTGCCTCTGCCTCCCAAGTGCTGGGATTTAGGCATGAGCTTCCAAGTATAGCCCTTTGGATATTTGTAAATACCTTGTTTTTATTCATTTTGTAAACAAAAAGTCCCAGAGTCAAAACATCAGATTTTCTAGTTGTTGGCGTCTTTGAGCTTCCATCCTGAAGCCCCTTGGATTGATGACATTTTATGTGTGCCAAGTTTTTTGCCTGCGTTTATGCATGTGCACCAAGTACATTTCGGGTACTCACAGATATTAGATGAGGGCATCAGGTCCCACTGGGGGTACCCGTAGTTTGAGAATGGAACTCAGATCCTCTGCAAGAGTAGCCAGGGCTCTTCACCTCATTATTAAGAAAATGCCTCCATAGGATTAGGCTACAGGCAAGCCTGTAAGGCATTTTCTCAGTGATCAATGGGGGAGGGCCCAGCCCATGGTAGGTGGTGCCATCCCTGGGCTGGTGGTTCTGGGTTCTATAAGAAAGCAGGCTGAGCAAGCCATGGGGAGCAAACCAGTAAGCAGCATCCCTCCATGGCCTCTGCATCAGCTCCTCTCTCCAGGGTCCTGTCTGTTTAAGTTCCTGTCCTGACTTCCTTCAATGATGAACTATGATGTGCAAGTATAGGCCAAACATTTGCCTTTTGGTCAAGGTGTTTCATTGCACCGATAGAAGCCCTAACTAAGACTATTGTATAGAAGACTATTTCTCCTTTTTTTAATTTTGGGACAAGGCCTCACTGTGTATCCCTGGCTGACTTGGAACTTGCTNTGTAGATCCAGCTTTTGAACTTAGAAAATCCTCTTGCTTCTGCTTCCTGATTGCTGGGATTAAAGTGCATCACTACCATTGGCCTAGAGAAGCCTTTTATTGGACCTAATGTTGCAACACCAGAGCAGGCAAAACAAGATGGTGTCTCTCAGCTGGCTCACCGAGCCAGCAAAAACACCCTGTTTATATAGCTAGAGAAGGGGCATTTCCCAGCGAAACTTGCATGGTTTGTTTCCACCAATCACAACACTGGAGTTTTTGAGATACCGGGTGAAGTGCTTCCCCTCTGTGCTGGATAAAATAGTTACAGGGCTTGTGCTAGCAAAACAGGCCTGTGCCGGGGCTGTAACTTCAGGAGCTATGATGTTTGACCATCATCATGTATTTCCTCAAGGCATCTGTGACGTGCTCAAAGTGGCAGAGTAGCTGACTGTTTGCCTGACAGTCCTTTAGCTCAAGGCAGCCATAGAATCAAGGGAAAGTCCTTGCCAATTAGGAAGCCAAATTGCCTCCGCACCCCCATGTGTTTGCTATTTACAGGAAAGTGAGCGTCAGGAGTGCTTATAATACGAACCTACAGACCTGATCGTTAACACTAATAGCGGGTTTTTAACAGTGCTTTCACAATCCTTAACTCCTGCCCCTGGGAGAGCGGTCACCTTTCATCTGTCCCCAAAAGAGAAGCCAGTTCTGCTGTGGAAGAAATTTCCCAGAGTCTGGATTTGGGCTAGCCTGTAATGAACTACAAACCTCTGGCGCACCTATAGCCCTGGGCTGACTCAACTCAAGCCCTGGAGCCCACCTGGAGGTGGAGCTTTGGCGAAGCCATTTCACTTCCTCTTCTCCAGCTGGGCAAAGGAGAGTAATTTCCAGGTACCTTTCCCCTGCCAGATCCCGGAAGTCCTTTCCTCAGGGCCCTGGGTCTCCCTGTGTAGGTAAAAGCGAGGGGACGGGAGTTGGGGGTGGGAGGGGTGGGGATGGTGGTGGTGGGATGTTGTCAATGGAGAGAACTATACTCTCCCAGCACACGGTGCCAAAAACTGGTTGTGGGACTTTTGGTTCATGCTGTGACAGAGTTTCATGTAGCTCAGAGTGGCCACCAACTATTAGTGGAGGGTGGCCTTGAACTCCCGATCATTAGGCCTCTGTTTCTTAATCTGGGTCCCAGGCGTGCCTCCCGACTTCTGGCACTGGCTGCTGTGAATTTCTCCATCAACAGCTGCGTGGTGTGAAGNTGAAAGCCTCTACGAGTGGGATGGAGTGAAGCCAACCTGGGCTCTGTGTAGGTAAAAGCGAGGGGACGGGAGTTGGGGGTGGGAGGGGTGGGGATGGTGGTGGTGGGATGTTGTCAATGGAGAGAACTACTCTCCCAGCACACGGTGCCAAAAACTGGTTGTGGGACTTTTGGTTCATGCTGTGACAGTTTCATGTAGCTCAGAGTGGCCACCAACTATTAGTGGAGGGTGGCCTTGAACTCCCGATCATCAGGCCTCTGTTTCTTAATCTGGGTCCCAGGCGTGCCTCCCGACTTCTGGCACTGGCTGCTGTGAATTTCTCCATCAACAGCTGCGTGGTGTGAAGCCGGCTCGTGTTCTTTTCTCAAGAAATTTGTGCGGGAAGAGAGGCACCAGAAACCTAAGACTGGGAAGCCCGTTACTTTGCTCTTTCTGAAAAAGATTGTTTATTTTTTGTCGGAGGAAAAATAACCCAGCCTGGCGCCCGGGTGTGCACCAAGCAAAGTGGAAGCGGGGACACACCCTCCTGTCACCGCCCCAGTTGGCAGGGCGGGCTGAGCCCACAGCGGGCTGGGCTCTGGCGGCAGGAGGATGCGTCGCTGAAGCCAGGAGCTCGGGCCGGGCAGGAGGATGCTCCCGAGCGGGCTCTATCTGGGACGGACGAGGCTACTGCAGATGATCCGAGCCCGCGACCGTGCGTGTCCGAGGCCACTGCCACCCACACCCCAGGTAAGGAGCGACGCGGGCTCGGGAGCCGCGGGTGGAAAGTTTGCGTCGGGCAACTTTGGCGGGAGTGAAAGCCAGGCTGTTCCCTGCGTGCTGCTCCGCACACCCGGGTGCCCCGACAGGTGGTGGCCGCAGGCAAGTCGTCCCTGGGCTTAGGGGAGACAGGCCAGAGTGACCAGCGTGGGGCGCATCTCCCGGGAGTGCAGCCAGCCGACCCCCAGGGTCTCCAGCGCGGTGTCCTGGGATCTGTAGTCACGGTGGTGGAGGAGGGGCCCGGAGAGGGCGGTGTGCTGTCTGCTGGGTGTCTGTGTCCAAGGTGTCTGTGTCCAGGGATGTCCCCAAGGTGGCTGTCATTGGGGTAGGCGGTAACCAGGGCTGCCTCCTCCAGGGTGGACTGGCCCTGGACCGTGTCTTGTCCATCCTCCAAACCCCGAGCCCCTCCTTTTTATACCCTTCNTTACGTGTAAACAGGAGGCAGTGGTGAATCAGAAGTGTGCTGTGAGTAACAGTTAGGCGGACACTGTTTGTGTCATGGCCTGTGTGGAACCTCGAGAAGTGTGGGTGTGCACCAGAAAGAACACAAGAAGAACCAGGGGGAAAGAACCTCGGGCTGCTAGGAGGGGAGTGCCGAGTTGGCCCACCCCTCAATTAGTGGGTTAGCCTCAGATTGCTAAAGGGAGAGCGATGTATGTACATATTTATTATGTTTCAGCNGGCCAGTGAGAAAAAGCAGGGTCANCTCTGTNACTTTCACTTCCTGTTTCTTTTGGTGCCCCCCTTCCCCCCTCCCCCCGCATCCTTGGATTCTGCCCCAAAGCATTATCTTAATGCTTCAAAATTTGGATTGATGCANGAAATNTTTCAATGCATTTGAAAAGCACTTTCCTTAAATGTATGAAAGCAAGTGAAGAAGTCCATTTTGATACTAATACCCAAGAAAAGGACAAATTCCTCAAAACGTAACGTGGTAAACTCAGTGAAGGTGGGTCGGGGGCGTGGCTTGAAAACGGTACTTGAATGGTTACCTTTCAGAGTCCAAGACGTTCCAAACGCTCAACCTACTCCTTTTCTTTTCCGCATATCACAGAAACACACGTGATAACTAAACACTGCTAATTATCATTAAGCTTATTTGACAACTTTGCAATGCTGAGAATGGAATCAAACTGCTAAGCACCACTCTACTAGGCCACACCCACCTACTGCTAGGCCTCGCCTATTTAAAAAAATACCTGAAGTAACGTGTTATGACTTCCAAGACTGACTGCCCCTTCTCAAACGAATACCAGCTCCAAGCCTTTTTCTGTGCACTGTCCACCNGAGGCTAGNTACCAAGGCATGCCTGCCTCTAATGAAAAATGATACAGAGAGGCTAAANAGGTCTAATAATTGGGGAAAGGTAGTTANCNCTTTAGTTGGAGCTTATTCAGCATCTTAAGAAGACTTAAGTTTGAGTGATTTANTCTGCAGTCTTCAGTCAGCTGCTCAGGCCAGGAAGACAATATGCAGAACTTCAGAAGTGGGAATGCATCCACCATTTTGCCCATGCGACCAAATATCCCATCCCATGTGGATTTGCCTCTGTNTGTGCAGCTTTGCAATCTCCAGGCCCCTTAAGAGTTTCAGCTACGACTGCTAAACCATTTTCTGCAAATCAGATCTCCCCATTACAGGGACATTTTTTTATTCTAAGCTCTCACTGCTTTCCATATGAAATGCCCTAAGGCTTAAGACAAATATCATTGCTGTATGTTTTCCCCCCAAATGTATTAATGTCACCCAAAGCCCATGAAAACAGGTAGGAAAAAAAAGAAAAAAGAAAAATGATTTTCTCATAAAATCCTAGCTTGCAAGGACTTGTCATAAGCCATACCTTTAATAAGCATTCCCAATTATAATTCATCTTTTCTGAAATTATGAGTGTGCATTTAATAGCTTTGAGAAATATATGGTTCTCATCTTTTATATGGTGGGTGGGTAATTGTCTGCCAGTGTTTTATGGGTAGGAAAAAAACAGCGTTTATTGACAATGATNTATTTAATGTGGCAGAATTGTTTATTAAAGAACACATCTTGTCTGAAGCACACACAAATGACCATATTGCATTACCTTTGGCCTGGCCTGGAACCCGTGATCATCATGTCTGGTGACAGCCTCTCTGCCTCCAGTGCTCAGGCTGTGGTTGTCAGGGTGACTAGAGGCTCCTGCGGGTNCACAAGGACATCGCTTCGAGCGATTACAGTGCCTGGTGAGTTGTCTCCAAACAGAAAGCTCTTGCCTGGTTGTGCCTTCCTTAATTTGAGTTTTCTGCTGCTGAGATTGAAACAAATAAACAAATCCTGATAGGATTTTGTGCTCCCAAAACATCATTTAAATCCCCGACACAAGCTGTTTAACAATCTTTCAAAAGACAAGTGGAGTCTGCTAAGACTCCCTTGCCTTTGTAAGGTGCTTCTTCTCTTGATTGCTTGTTTTTTTAATATTTATTTAGTTAGTTTATTTAGTTTATGTATACAAGTGCTCCATCTGCATATATGCCTTTATGCCAGAAGCGGGCATTAGATCCCACTATGGTGGTTGTGAGCCACCATGTGGTTTCTGGAAATTGAACTCAGGACCTCTGGAAGAGCAGCCAGTGCTCTTAACTGCTGAGCCATCTCTCCAGCCCAGATGCTCGGCTCTTACACAACACCAGCACTCTGACTGTGAGCTAGGTATTTAAACTTTGAGTCATGGGATTCCATACCCAAATGTTTCCACTGAGTTTCCCACACTGANGTANCTTTGAAGCCACAGCTCTGTGGAATGCTATACTCAGTGAGCAGTGCCTTTAAGAGGAGCCATGGAAGAAACTGCTGTGTGGTCGCGGTATTAGAATGGGTGGGGTTCTCCTGAACAGACGGAGTCGAAGTTGTGGTGAACAGCAAACAGAGTCAGTGGTATCATCTCTGGGTACCGGCTGCCAGAAAGCNGAGAACCGGCTCTCGACTCACTTCTAACAAAAGTGAAGGCTTATGGCTGACATTTTATCATCTATGGTGCTCAGNTCTTTATCTTCTGCCAAGTTTTGCCCATCATATCATCACCCATTTTTTTAATAATCATTTTCATGGGAAAAAGGTCATTGGTAAATACAGTTCTGAGAAGTATAAAAAAGAATCAGCACTTTGGTGTTTGAACCAATGTGTTTTAAGTAGTAAATGGTGGGAGTGTGGCAGATCATTNGCTTCCTGTTCANATTGTCTCTTTGGTGCTTTGCACATAGAGGTGTCAGGTGAAGTGAATTGTGAGACACTAATGCTGTGTGTGTGTGATGTATGCGTATGATGTGTGTGTGTGGTGTGTGTATATGATGTATGATGTGTGTGTATGATGTATGATGTGTGTGTGTGTAGTGTATGCATATGATGTATGATGTGTGTGTATGATGTATGATGTGTGTGTGTGTAGCGTATGCATATGATGTATGATGTGTGTGTGTGTGGCGTATGTGTATGATATATGGTGTGTGTGTGTAGTATATGCATATGATGTATGATGTGTGTGCATGTGTGGGTATGCTTGTGGAGGTCATGCTTGGGTGTTGGCCTTCACTTTCTACCTTGTCTTAGGCAGGATGTCTTTGTTGTTTGCATATGCCAGTCTACCTTATAGATGCTAGAAGTTCTCTTGTCTCTGCTTCCTATCTCACTGCAGACACCCCAGGATAACAGACAGGTGGTTTTTCTGAGTTTCTGGGATTTGAACTCAGGTCCTCCAATATGTAGACAAGTGCGTTGGCCACTGAGGCATATCTCCAGGCCTGGATTCCTTACCTTTTCTTGCTCCAACCTTCATATTTTACATCTTCCTNTTTTATTGCTACCTCTGGTGTCCCCACTTAAGTAAAAGAGGGTTGGTTNAATTTTCAAGGCCTATAAACTTCCAAGTTTCTAGTGTAATAAACTCCTGACTGGCATTTTAATTTTATTATTACTTGAAACAGGGTCTTACTATGTAGCTTTGGATGACCTGGATCTCGCTATGTAGACCAGACTGGCCTTGAACTCATAGAGAAGCCCCTGCCTCAATCTCCCGAGTGCTGGGATTGAAGGCATGTGCTACTACTCCCAGCTCTAACTGGTATTATTTGGTTTGACAAAGTTTTGCTCAAAGGGACTAGAAAGTATTACAATTTGAGACTTTTCCCCCAGAAGTTTCTATCTTGAGATTTGTAGTGTTGGTAAGAATTGATGGGTGAATGTGCAGGTACGCAAGCCCATTGAAGAGAGTTTTTTGAACAGATTAAAGGGCAGGAAATAAGTAGTGAAAGAGAAGAAAGAAATAGGTTTAAAGTTGACATTTTTATAGCTTGTANAGAAACATAGGAAGTGATATAAGTCAATGAAGTGATCTCATATCAAGAAGCAAGCAGGGCCTCAAAGCCTTGTGGCAAACCCCAGGGAGAAGACATCTTGAAGGCTGGCAAGACTCCTCCCTGGGGCTCTTGGGATACAATTACTGGATTGAATAGAAATCTAAGCTCAGTAGGATATTCGTTTTTCTTCCTCTCCCTCTGAATTGCTACAACACAGTTAGCAATCCTGTTATATCCTACTTTTTTTTTTATATTGCATTGGCAAAAAAAAAAATTGCCTTTTGGACTCCTAAAGATAAGCTCATGCATTTTGAACCTCTTGGGTATAAACAGTAAAAAACCACTGAACCTGTCAAGCAGAAAGAACAGACTGTAATTCTTTTTGGCAAAACCTTGTTGTTTCTGTGACCGTGGGTCTCTTCATGGGGGCGCTGTAAAATCTGTAAAATGTTAGATGAATTTCCCTAGTGATGGGTCCAGTTTTCTAGCCCTTTTAGAGAGAGTCTTTTGTGTGTTCCTCTGGGTGATCTCCAGCTCCTGAGCTCAAGAGATCCACCCACTTCAAGCTCCTGGGTGTTGGGATTACAGGTGTGTGCCATCATGCCTGGCTTCTAAATGAGATATTTGAAGACTGGGTTTAAAGGCTGTTAGTGGATAATAATGAATAATTGTGCTTTCTGGAGGCTGACAGTAATGTGACCGTAAACCTGGAAGAAGAAAAATTGGTGTAGAAAACCCTTGTAAACTGATCAGCACAGTATGGGCTTTCTGAACCCTTGCTGGAGGGTATCTGTGGCATTTTACAGCCTGCCAGCTCCCTTCTGCAGCTCNGCTTGNTGCTTGGAGAATTAAAACCAACTTTCATTCTTCAAGAGGAAGTAGTTTCTCTGAAGCTTGTAAAGATCTTTCTATGGATTTGTTATTGTTGACACCAAAATAAGTAAACTTTCAAATGAAAGCTACAGTTGACCCAGAGTGTGTCCCAGCTCCCTACCTCCAGCCCCACTTTCTACTCCGTGCCCCACATAACCATGTCCAGCATGGCAGAGCTCATTATGTCTCATGGCTTGTCCTGTGTTTTTCTCTTTCTTGTGGGTGATNATTGTAACACAAATCTTAAAAGGTCTTATAATAAAATATCCAGAGCCAGATATTGGGGTAAGAGCTGAAAGATTAGAGAAACAGAACAGCCAGCCACTAGCTTGCTTCTATGAAATCCTCAGCCTCAAGAGAGCGAGTTCCTGTTTCCTCATGCCTTATATACCTTTCTGTGTCCTGCCATATTACTTCCTGGGATTAAAAGTGTGTGTCACCAGGCTGGGCGGTGGTGGCGCATGCCTTTAATCCCAGCACTCGGGAGGCAGAGGCAGGCGGATCTCTGTGAGTTCGAGGCCAGCCTGGGCTACCGAGTGAGTTCCAGGAAAGGCGCAAAGCTACACAGAGAAACCCTGTCTTGAAAAACCAAAAAAAAAAAAAAAAAAAGTGTGTGTCACCACTGCCTGGTTCTATTTCTCTCATGTAGCCCAGTGTGGCCTTGAACTCAAAGAGATTCAGACGGATCTCTGCCTCCTGAGTAATAAGATTAAAGGTGTGTGCCACCACTGCCTGACCTCTATATCTAATTTAGTGGCTAGCTCTGTCCTCTGATGCCCAGGTAAGCTTTGTTGGAATACACAATATATTACCACAGATTATGGCTTTCCTTAGACTGCCACTTATCCCTCCCATTACCCTGCTTCTGGTAGCCACCNATCTNCACCCCNACCTGAGTTTTGTGGAGGGCTCTCTGGTGGCTGCAGGCAAATTACACTTTCTTTACCTATAGCACTCGTGTCATTAGACCATGCATTGCATTTAGCTGTGTTCATATTATCCCAGCNGAGTTATAATAANTCATTGTGGTCCAAATGATTCCTTCTCCATCACTGACCACCTCCACCCCAGCACAGTAGGTATATGGCAAATNGTTGTTGGATGGAAGAATGGCAGANTGGANGACAAAGNACAGACTGTTGTACACAATTCCTTAATAATTTTGTCCTATAAGCCATGTATAATTGATTTAAGTTAACGAAAATAATCTTTATGTACTTTNCTATTTTAGCCAAACTATAGTTTTAACTCATATTTAGTTTTATTCCAGATATGCATTCATATCAGGATTCTTTAAAGAAGTTCTTTCATTTTTACTTATGTCTGTGTATGGATACCGCAGGTGCCTGCAGAGGCCAGAGGTGTCAGATAACCTGGAGCTGGAGACTATATTAGACTATGTAATATTATATATATTATTAAAGGCACGCATCACCATGCTCCATCTGACTATAAATTTTAAAAAATTACATTTATGTATTATGTGTTGGGGAGGGGTGTGGAGGTCAGAGAAACATCTTTCAGTATAGTTCTCTCCTCCTGTCATATGGTCCTGGGATTGAACTAAAATCTTCAGGCNTGGTGGCAGGTACTCTTAGCTGCTGAGCCCAGGACTGCAAGTTTAATCATTAAAACTTAAGTAATTTAAAAATTACTTAAAATTTTATTTTAAAGATATTTGCTCAAAAATANAACTCCTGNACAAAATACAAAATATCGTAAACCTAAAAAAAGAAATGTGNTTTTTGTAGTAGGGTGTGCACAGACCCTTCAGTACCAGCACTTCCATTCCTGTTGTGAATGTGGGCATTTCTCCTCCGGTGTGAAGAGTAGGCATGGATAAGACTGCAATCCATTGCTCCTCCCTCTGACATCTACTACAGGAAGCCCTGAGGGTGCAAAGCTGAGTTCTGAATACTACCTAGTGTTCCCACGGTAAGCACTGAGCCCATCACAGAGGCGCTATTTATCCACAGACTTACATAGCCTAGAATATGTAGGTATTGAATGTTGAATAGAGACTTATTTACTTATACAGCCAGAGGGTCCATGTAGGGACTCTAGCCATTGCNCCGATTTCTTTAGACTTATCGAGGAGGATTAATAAATGGGTGGCATTTTAAATATCAGGTGTGGAGGTTCTAACTATTAACAGAGCCTCTGCTGTGCCACTATCACTTTGACTAACTCCAAGACCTGTCCCACCTTCATTNCTAAAATTGAGTTAGCTGGAAGTTGCCCCNTGATTAGATTGGCTTTCTGTGAGTGGTAGGCACCACTTCCCATGCTTCTGANCCTTCATGAGACAATATTAATTATTAGAGACAATAAATTCTAGAAGAGTTCAGAGATGGAACTTTATTAGAAATTGTAGAGGAGAAGCCCGCCATACATCTGCTGTCCCAGTGTTCTGGACGCTGAGGCAGGAAAANCTGGAATTTGAGTTTAGCCTGGTCTACACAGTGAGTTCCAAGCCAGATTGGGCTACACAGCAAGATCTTGTCTCAAAATCAAACACACAGAAGTTGCTGAGATGAAGTCAGATTTAAGCAAGCTCTGAGAGCAGGGGCAAGGGTTAGCAGACACATTTGAACAGGAGAAGGAGGATGGTCAGAGGGGAGTCTGCAAGCAGGTGCTTGAGCACGCTGAGCTGCTGTGGAAAG
>LZPO01034991.1:62691-74212 GCA_001675575.1 Neotoma lepida | reverse complement strand
GCGGCGCACCGTCGCTGCACTTGTACTGGCAGAGGCCGTCCTCGCCGCCCAGCAGGTCGAGCGCGGCGTTGAGGTACGTGTCGATCTTGTGGATGCCGTTGCGGATGGTCTTGAGCGTGGCCCTCCAGTCGGTGGTCTGGTCCTGTTCCTGGCCTCGCGCCGTGGCCAGCAGGAGCAGGAGCAGGAGCAGGAGCAGGAGCGCGGGCCCCCGGGCGGGCGAGGGCCGCAGGGCCACCATCTATCTGCACGGCCGGGCGGCCGGGCTGGGCAGCGGCGCGCGCTCCGGCTCCGGTCCCGGCCTCCTCCGCGCTCGCGGGGTCGCGCCCCGTCACCGAGCTGCGCGGAAAGGCGGGCTGGCGCGGGCGCGCGGCGCTCACCGGGGCCGCGTCCTGCTGAGCGCGCCTGCGCAGGAGCGTGGGAGCCCGGAGACTTCCTCGTCCACGTGGTCTCTGGAACACTCCCGGTTCTTTGCGTCCTACCTCTGTGGAGTCATAAAAACGACGGTGCCCTAGGCGTATTCGTTGCNTTGGTTCAGCACTGTAGTGAGTTTTTTGTTTGTTTGTTTAAGCTCTCATATAGCGCCACAGTGAAGAACGACCCCAGTAGCACAGCCTGACTTGGGAGGNTCGGCTGACTTGGCCTTTTCTGAGCGTGGCTAGGGGTCCAGTACAGTGGCTTGTTTGAGCACGTGACTGCCAGGGCGGGCCCCGCACTCTACAGAACTCAGGTCCTCAAGGGGATCCCATGACCCGCTGCAGTCCTAGCACTGTAAGTAGCTTGTCCGTCTGAGGGTCGTTGAGGATGGACCCCTTTCTCAATCAGAGCAGTGGTTTTTCAACCTTCCTAATGCCATGACCCTTTAATACAGTTCCTCATGTTGTGCTGACCCCCAACCNTAAAATTATGTGGTTGCTACTTCATCACTGTAATTTGCTACTGTTATGAATCGTAATGTAAATATCTGATATTCAGGATATTCGATATTCGAAGGGTCCAACCCACAGATTGAGAACCGCTGAACTAGAGCACTTCCTTGAGTGCCTCTGTCTAATTTTAAGGAAGGAGAAATTCACAATCATCCCTCCTTAAAATTCTAAATAGTGAAAGGATAACCACAGATTAAGTGGAGAGGAGGTAGAGAAAGCAGGGATCATTGGCTGTTACACTAGAATAACCACTCACTAGCTGATCTCTGAGGTCCCAACCNCCTTTACCACCAGAGTTTTAAAGCAAGGCTTGGCTCATTTAATTCTTCTACCAGAGACATGTCCTGCTCCAGGAATATGTCTTCCAAAACAGGACAGAATGCAGTAAGATGATGTGGGACCAGCCCTTAGTTAAAAAACAAAGCCCTTTTTGTTTATTTTTCTGGGACAGGATCTTGGCTTGTAGCCCAGGCTGCCTTCTAACTTGCCTTAAACACACCATCCTCCTCCACAGGCCTCTCAAGTGCCAGGACCTTGGCTCTAAGCTTCTCTCTTTTCTATTTCTTTACACAGTTACATCTTGGTGTACTAATACCTTTTACCTTAACAATAACCTGTGCTCTGAGGACCCAGTCTGCTGTCTCTCTCTAGGAATGACATTCTTAAATGCCAGATTCACTGGAACCTTGTCTCTTCTATTGCACACTGTGCAGTCTCACTGAGCTCCCATATGACATCACAAATTCAAAGTAACCCAACTGGTTAAACCCNCTTCAGTCCTTCACTTCTTTTATTTTATCTGTCACCCATGGCCACACCAATCACCTCATAATTAAGAAAAAAATCTCATAATTGCCGTAGACTCAAATGCCTCTCCTTGGTACTATGTTTTATCTAGAGTCAGGGTCAGTCTCTCCGACTCTGCCTTGGCTTCTGTCTTCCTCAGTTTCCCTTTAAATAGTCTCNGATTCTCCTGTCTTCCATGTCTCATCTCAACCTTCTTCCTCCCTGCCTCCTGCTTGGACTTTCCAGAATTCTTCAGTGGTTTCAACTCTTGGAGGCCACACCCGGCTTGTCCTTTTCTCTGATACACCCTGGGGGCCAAGGCCCTGAGCTGCCCTCCAACCTGTGTGTGGCTGGCTCCCTAAGTTGCCAGGCCTTTGCATGTGCTACTTCTTGGAAAGCTCTTCCAGGCCTTAGTTTTCTTTCCTGTTGCCCTGAGAAAACACTCAGACAGAAGGGACTTTAAGGACCAGTGAGATAGCTCAGTAGGTGGCAATGTTTGCTCCATGAGCCTGATAAGCTGTTGATCCCTAGAACCCCATGGTAGAAGGAGAGGAGAGAGTCCCCCAAGTTGTCCTCTGACCTGTACATATATGCGCACACACACAATAATAATTAATATTAATAATAATAAAATATAAAGAAAACACCTAAGGGAGAAGGTTTGTTCNTTTTTCTGGCTCAGCTCCAAGGTCCAGTTGATCATAGTGAGAAAGACAAAGTGGCGGGAGCTTGAAGCAGCTGGTCCCGTCACCATTGGAAAGCCGAGAGTAACAATGAATCACTTTCTCCACTTTAGATAGCCTAGAATCCCTTGCCTGGGTTCAGTCCTGCCTCAGTTCATTCCTGAGGGAAGTAAGGGCAAGACGTCAGGACAGGAGCCTGGAGGTGGGGACTGAAGCAGAGTCCATGGAGGAACACTGCTTACTGGCTTGCTCCTCCATGGAGGAACGCTGCTTACTGGCTTGCAACTCCATGGAGGAGCGCTGCTTACTGGCTTGCTCCTCCTGACTTGCTTCGTTTTTGTTTTTAAACATCCTAGTCTCACCAGGAGTGACACTCCCCCACTGGTTGCCCCGGCCCTCCCACATTAATCATTAATCAAGAAAATGCCCCGCTGACTTGTCTGCAGGCCAATCTGATGGAGGCATCGAATCTATGTTTGCATTAAGCCGGTCACATTATTGTAATTCAGGATCCAGAGAGAGACCTCTGAACTGATAAAACCCTGCAGTCAGACCATCTCATTCTCCCTCTACTTGGTCTTTTCCTACGTGGAGCCACTTCAGAGAGCTGACTCGTTGCCCTTCAGAACCTGGCCCTAGTCCGTTCTGGGTTTTTGTTTGTTTTTGCAGGTTCCTGGTCACTGTAGAAGGGGGTTCTGAGCCTGCAGCCTTTACCACTTTTACATTTCCACACACAAGTAGCCTCGAAGGTATCTTCCACACATTGTCCCGGAGCTGTAACTGCTCTCCACTAGCACCTGGTTGCTACTATGAGTTCATGGCAAATTGTTGTTAACCCAGAACAGACTGTAAAGCACCTCCTTTTCCGACTCATTGTCTGACCAGGCAGTTTCTGGAGGAGGATGGGACAAGAACCCAGCTGGAGACAGATATCTCCACTGACTGCTTCAACAATGACATCATTGATTTTAAAACAAATCCTAAAGCCAGTTAATGCTGATTTACTGAACACCGCTGAGTTAAGAGCGAGAGCTACAGCCAAGAGGAGGACAGATAGGGACTCTCCCCTGTCTTACAGTGTACTTTGGGTGACAGTTGGAAAAGAGGTAGTAAACCAATAAAAACAATGTTGGGAGAATGATGAATGCAGTTCTAAGATCAAAGCAGGACAGGGTGATGGAGATGGAGCACTTGCTGTAGTCCTGAGGAGAAGGTGATGTCACNTGCAGAAGCGGGAGGGGGAGGAGGAGGAGAGCATGACTTGTGAAATGCCTGCTACTTAGTGGCACGTTTAGTCTGCTCTTCTAGGACATGTCAAGGCTGGACACATGGACTTGTGAGTCCTTGGACTGTGAGTAGAACTGGACACTGAGTCAAGATGCAGAATGTCAGAGAAAGNAGAGAAAAAGAAGCAACCAGAAAGATGTGGCCGGCCAGGAGGCTGAGAACAAGGAACTGAAGAGACTCCTGCTGCTGACAGAGAGCAGTCACCTGGCTGTGACAGTGTAAGGGCTGTGGAGGAGTTTCCAGAGAGAGTCAAGGGGAGCTTGTGACATGAAAGGCCAAAGACAAATTTGAGGAAAATGTCTTAGTACTTAAAGAAGCAGAGGAATGGGACAAGAGCTGGGAAGTGTCATTGCCCTGTAACAGATACTATGCCAGGCTCTCAACAGAAACACAGGGTTTCATTTTCATACTGTTTCTTGTTGTGGGCTGTCCTGTAGCTTTTCCTCCTCCCTAAGGAAGGAGAGACCTTCATAAATGGNAGGAAACTGAAGAGACTCCCCAGACTCAGGAAGCTCAGAAAGGTACAAGATTCAGTAAGACCTTCTCCTAGGTAGTGTTAGCNTAAACAGTGGCTGCGAGAGGGGGCTGTCTTTCATGGAATTGCCTACAGATTGGATGGGGAGCCCCACAGATGCAACTTCTGTGAGTTGTTGCCCATGTTTGGGTGAGCTTATTGGTGATCCAGCTGCCTTAAGTAACTGTTCCTCCATGTTCCTGTCATTGGTTCACCAAGCTAGACTTGTGTGGAATAATGTCTTTGGTCTTCAGTTGATGCCCCATCTGGGGTGAACAGATGCTTGTTTATGTCTCCCCAGGGAAAAAAATCACAAAATACAGATGGAAAACACACAAAGAAAAGAATAAATCACCCAAGGCCTAATAGAGTAGGTGGCAGATCTGTGGCTGGAACAGTCTTGTGTGATTTCAGTGTCACCGAACTATCTCTGCCTTTACTGTAGTCAAAACATTCCTTCCTGAAGAGCTGATCTAGTCAAACTTCCTGTAAATAAAATTTGTAGGTTGAAGGTGTAGCTGAGTGGTGCTAACACTGAAAAAACAAACAAAAAAACAAAAAAAAACCTTGTATGCTTAAGCAGAATATTTATTTGGAAAGTATACAGCAGAATTCTAAAATGACATAAACTTTGAAGAAACCTTTAGAACTGGCCAGTAAGACTTGCTTCTTGCCAGCTCTGAGAAATAATTGCACAGTTTCATTTTAATTAAAACATGACTCCTGAATTAATAACTGTAGAAAGAAGGAGGTCATAGCTTCAGACATTGTGTTGAGAAATAAGGAGTCTTCCCACATGATTGCTAATCCAGTCAAAATAATTAGCCACTCTGGTGTAAACACCTGGGAATTCTGGTTTTCCACAGTTTTCACCCCAACTCACAATGCCCCAAACATAAGTCACATTGTTGACATCCTTGCAGACCAAGGGACCTCCAGAGTCTCCTTTGCAGGCATCAATGGACCCATCATTGGTACCTAAGAGAGAAAATCACATTTCCTTCCATTGTCAGGGCCACCGTGCCTCTTTTCTGTCTCTCACACTGATGCATGGAAAGACTTGTACTTTTTAAAAACTTTTCTGACAGGAAATAACAGGCTTCCCTAGGGTCCCTCTTGGGATTGCAGATTGAGATGCAACATAGGACATAATTCGTAAACCTTTTGCTTGTGTCCCTAAGTTAACATAGTCCTCCTGCTCAGCATGTGTACTCTACAGCATTGTGTAAGGAGATGCAATTATACACTGGCAGTGTCAAAAGCAAACTAATACAGTGCATAGCCCAGGTCAACCCCTTGGCACTTACCTGCACACTGCATTTCTTTTTCATAGTAGCGATTTGGGTAAAACTGAGAGCAGTTGCCTATCAGGTTAACTTCACCCCATCTAAGCGAGTAGACTTTTTGGTTATCTGCACAGAGTGAGAAAACAGACATTTAGAAGCCACGAATGAGAAATCTAAATAAAAGTGGTCATAATTTAGTAAACCATTAAGGAGATTAAATGAATATACATGATTAATTATTACATATGTTAATTATTGAGGGCATTTCCTTATATTCTCTTCATAGCCCTAGTTTCTAGAATTATATTTCTAAATTGAAATGAACAGTGAAGGAAGGTTATTGAACATGTGGCCTGAAACACAGTCATTTAGTAAAGTACTGACCCTTATGATTGAGGTGCAACCCTATCTGATTGCTGGGTTCAGTAGGGGGATGGTGTGGAAGGCAGTGATGGGGCTATCTCATGTGCACATCTTGGATATCTTTTCTTACAGCTAGTAATTTCCTTGAAATTCCTATTAGAGAGGAAGCAGCCTTGAAGAAGTTAGAAGTTGAAGTTGTCAATGTGTACATGTGTTTGTGCTTGAGGAAATGCCTATTTAAGTGACCAGAAGTGAGGCACTAGGAGATAGAACGTCCTTACATTTTAGTGAGAGTTTGCGAACTTGAACATCTTTGGTCTGTGGAAAGAGAAGAGCCATGTGCCACTGAGTGATGGACCATGGAAAAAGAGAGAAGCATAAGCACACAGGGGAGATGGATGGAGTGGGGAGTGAGACTTTGCCCCATCTCCCCTCTTCTGCTTTCCAGATCACAGAATTTTATGATGCAGCTTTTCGTTTGGTGTCTGCTTACTCACTATGCAAAGTTCCAAGAGTTCAGGAATTAGGCCTGCCTCATTCCTCACCAACATCCAGAATCTTTTTATACAAAGTAGTTGTTTAATAAATACTTAATGTAAATAGTGACTGCATAGAGTCACGGTAATTTAATTACAAACACCTTACAAATGTCTGATGCCAAAGTACTCTCCTGCCTGCATCTCTGCACGGTCCTGAGCGACACAGTATATGGAACTGAGGTCCCCTTTCTGCACTTACTCTCACAGGAGGTCCATCTGAAATAAAACTGCTTAACACCTCTCTAGGTCAAAAATGAAGCAAATCGTACTGGTCTCAAGGATGGTCTTGAACTCCTGAGCCTCCTGCTTCTACTTCTNGGATTATGGATGTGCACTATCACAAGAACACATTTGGTTTCTTGTTTTCAGTCCTGGGGATCAAACCCAGGAACTTGCACACATTAGACAAGTACTCTAGAATTAAGTAACAACTCCAGTTTCATGTGGTCCTTCTGACAATGGGGTTGGTTCTGAGCCCGGGCAGGCAGCCCTTCCTGGATAGGCACTCACTCTTCTGTACATGCTATTTCTCTGAGTACTAGAGTAGTCCCATACATTTCTAATACAATTTCTACCCCCAGAGGTAAAGCACATACCTTTCTCTCGACCCCATCCAGAGATGATGCATTTATCATTCGGTTGGAATAGATATGGAGACCATGGGACACAGGCAGGGACAGAATTAAAGAGCCCACATTCTTTCTTGCCTGGAACCTTTTTCATTTCGATCAAAGCTATGTCATTTTGGTAGGTGGCTCCATTATATTTTTCATGAATAATAACTCTGCTCACTTTTCGAACTCTCAACTCAGAGTTAAGATTTAGCCAGTCTAATAATGCTGTCCATATTTGGTAATGGGGAGCTCTGCTGGGTCTGTAAGAGAAAGCAAAGGGAAATGAAATCTATCAGGAAAAAGATGGGTTTTGATACTCCATCTTTATAGTCTTCCCTTTAAAGGACAATTTTCAATTTTTGAATATTTTTATCCTTGTTGATATGAAGCTGTAGAATTAAATTTAGTTAGGGCAGGATTAGCTGAGTGGTAAATGGAGAGAGTGAGGATTCCCCAACTGTTCCTATGACCTCATTATCTAACCTTTCCAAATAATGAAGTATGTCATCAAATGGATTGTCCACAAGCAAAAAAACTTGAACACAACATCTTCTTAAATTATGTCATCCGTATATCTTTTAAAAATCATCTATAATCTTCTGTCTTCTCATCAAATAGCATAAACTGAACAGAATTTGTCTTCCAATAATAATAATAATAATAATAATAATAATAATAATAATCAGACAATCATAGTACAGTTCAACAGCAGTGTCTGAGGAGATAATGTGATGTTTGGATGTTTTTATTTATACTTAAGTGTTCTGAGAATGCTGGCATCCTCGTTACTTTGGGTTGTACCATATGCTTGGGGATCATAAATATTTCTTGAAGGTTAGCTCTGTTTATGTGACTTACTGGGCACATCTATAGTGTTTACCAACTGCACAGACAAGGTGTTGTACCAGGCACTGGGGTGCAGAAGTCAGAAAAACCAGAAAGCATCTAGAAAACATGCATCACCAAATGGGTGATCACAACGATGATGAGATATATTCTTCAAGAAGTGAGAGGAGTGGACAGGAGAAGGCTTTTAATAATTTACCAGGAGGGCTTTGGATGAGAGTCTTTAGGGGAGATTCCATAAGGAGATAAAGGGTTGACTTGAGATCTGAGTAAAGAGCACNATTAACTAGGTAAGAGAGTCAAGGGAGATCATATGAATATATGAATATATGAAAGTGCCATTGCTTTTGAGCATCTGAAGAAGCCCAGAGGGAGTGGACCAATGAGCAGAAGGTGGTGCTGTGTGTGCAGTGGGATGAGACTGGTGAAGAAGAGGAAGGCCAAATCATATAAGGCCTTAGATGATTTATATGTGTTGACATTTTGTTTAGATGATTATCTGAAGAGGACTGTAGAGCCCTTGAATTGACACGGCTCCACAGTGGAGGACAGACAGGTAGGGCAGTGGGTAGACGGGGTGCATGGTAGGTAAGGCAACTGGAGGCAAGTCATGTAATCCAGATGACAAGTAGAAGCAGGGTGATAGTGAAGGAGATAAGGTTTGAGACGTGAATGGTGAAAAATTAGCTTAAGAGTGCCTGTGCCTGAAGGTTGAGAGAGCGAAATATGATGATTCTTAGATTTTTAGCTGTGTTAACCACATAAATGGTGTTTCTTAAGACAGGAAACACTGAACAGGACAATATTTAAGAGAAATGGCATATAAGCTAGGCCTTGGACATTTGGAATTCAATGCTCTGTGTGTGTTGGGGGGCCAAGTATGTCTACAGGTGCACATTCATGTGTGTGCATGTGCAGACCAGAGATCAATCTTGGGTATTGTTCCTTAGGCACTGCCAACCTTGTTTTTGTAGCGAGAGCTCTCATTGGTGTGGAACTCAGAAAGTAGGCCAGGCTGGCTGGCCAGCGTAGCCAAAAGAGCTCCCCCCCCCCAGTGCTGGTATTACACGCACATTCTACTACACCCAGCTTAAAAAATCTGTAATATGGGTTCTGCAGCTCAAACTCAAGACTTCATGCTTGTATAGCAAGCAATTAACTGAATGAGCCATCTCTCCAGCTCTCAATGTAATTTTGATGTAGCCAGGAACTATGGGTGGCTGTTCACTATANGTCAGTGGTTGGAGGAAAGGCTCTATTGTGGCTACCATTTAGTGACCTTAGAATGGGATTTTGGACCACAGATAACTTTAGGAAGAATGGGTAAGAGGAGAAGAGGAAGCCCGGCTGAACATTGAACTCCACCTGTTCAGTGGCGCTGTGAAGCAAGCACAGAAGAAACCTAGTAAGACAGCTGNNGAGGTATAGTGGGAGGGGCAGGGAGAAACCAGGGGCATGCTGGGCCACAGAAACTACGAGAGGAGTATCTTTAAGAAGGAAGATAGAAGAGGGGCTTGCTGTTCCAATCCATGAGGATTTTCCAAGGTGTCATTCAACACACACTTCATCATTCAGTGTAAATGCCGCCTCTCAGAAAGTTAAGCCATCTGAAAATTCGCTAAGGAGACATTCGTCTTAAATGCAGTCAAATGCTGGATGATGTCCTGGCTCTACTGACTGACTGGTTATATAGCTTCAGCTAAGGCATTATTTAGCTTCTCTGTTCAGTATGCTTATCTGCAAAATGGGAGGAATCCTAGTTACCCATTATGACTGCTGGGAACACTGAACAATGTAACTGTAGAAGTGCCTGACCTGGGACCCAATCTGTAAGCAGTGTTCACTAAATGACACCGCATTCACTCTAAAGTCCAAACTGAGCCGAGAATCCTGAGCTCTGCCCTTTTGCAAGTTCACCTTGATTTGTCAAGCAATCATTATTATGGGCTGAATTTTATCTGCTGCATTGTGGATGTCCTGAGCCCCAGTGTGACTGTCTTTGGAGACGGTGCTTTTAATCAGGTAATTAAAGTCTAATGAGAACATAAGGGTTGGATTTTAATCTGGTAAGACAGGGGCCTTCATGGGGAAAAAGAAATCTCAGAGCTACATGTGCATAGAGGAAAGGGTGCTGAAGGGCANAGTGAGAAGGAAGCACACGAGAGCCAAGAGAGACTCCAGGAACAACCATTGTTGCACACTGGTCTTGGATGTCCAGCCTCCACAATGGTGAGGAAATCAATCTGTGCTCTTAAAGCCAGCTGCTCTGTGGTGTTTGTCAGCAAACTAATACAGCCACTTGATGCTCCTTGTAGAACCCGTGTCAGACCTATGTGTCCCATTATCACATGCCAAAGCTGAGTCTACATTATGCCTACCCTGTTTCTCCATCCTGAGAATTTCAAAACCCTGTCAAAGGGGTCCACGGTATGACTGATCTTCCTCTGACTCCTCTGTCAGCTGGCTCTTCAGTGATTGCAAATCTGTCAGAGATAGCCTGCTGCACTTCAGTGATCTCCCCAATAGCAACATGAGTGGTACCCCTACCTGGTGCAATGCCTTGTCTTCAAAGCAGCTTTGAGTTGTGGCTGTATGTAAATAATTGATCCAGACTCAAAGAATGAGCCAGCCAATGATGGGTCAGTATATCAGGTAACTAGCATTGAGCTTTGGACATGTCCTTTATTGCCTAGAACACACATTTAATTCATTTGAGGGTATGTGGATTTGAAGAAGTCATCTGTGATTGTGGAGTAAAACTAGCTCTTTATTGTCCTTGTTGTGGAAAGACCAGAGGGGATGCCATGTTAGTCCCTCCTTCATAAATGCTCAGTCAAACTCTTCTGGACAGTTTTGTCCTAGCACAATGCAAATGAGCCATATACAGTCCTACAGTATCTAAGCTCCGTCCTCACCAGAACACAGTAGGTTCTGAGGGACTGGTCCCTACAGTCCAGGTCATGAATACCAGAAAAATACATTCTGATGACAGAGTAGAACTCAATTTCTCATATAAGCTTGTATCTGTCATCTATCACCACCTCTATTATTTATTTCTCATGTATCAAGAAATCTAGAACACACTGAAGACATTTTTACCTGACACAATGTGCAGCAGTCAGCACCCAACAGCCACCAATATAAATTCCCCCACAGGTGATTCTTTCGCCATCCTTAATTGCCACCTGCCATGGGTAGTCTCCCTGTAAGAGACATTTGTGTGGTTACTGCCCTTCTATTGGATAGTGTCACAAACAGGCAACCCTAGGACATTTCCATGTAAGGTCGCGGTCCCTGTCAGCAGATCATCCCCTCACGTTTGTCTGCCTCAGGCTGATCCTTGGAGAGATTGTGATTTTCATGCCAGCTTACCACCTCTGCTGGCTTCCCTCCGATCACTCGTTTCCTTCGAGTGTGTGTGTTTCCTTTGACGCCACAGGATAGTTTAGGTAACAAGGACTTTATCCGTTGTCTCTCTTCAAGAAAGGAAGAAATTGCATCATTATTTTCTCAAAGCTGTTATCTTGTGGATAGACACTTCTTGGTTCTATCTACCTATCTGTCTGTCTATCTGTCTATCATCTATCTATCTATCTATCTATCTATCTATCTATCTATCTATCTATCTATCTATCTATACATCTCTTTCTCTTGGGGTGTGTGTGTGTATGTCTGTG
>LZPO01034991.1:41917-54272 GCA_001675575.1 Neotoma lepida | reverse complement strand
AANGTAATCCCAGGGGCACCTTATCTAAAGTTTCAACACCTGTCCACTCATATTTCCTGTCCTTGCTTTATTTTTCTTCACAACACTTACAGATTGCCATATTTTATTTATTTAAGGTGTGTGTGTTGTCTGTGTATGTGTCTGTGTGTGGGTGTAATATATAGGTGTGGTGGTTTTTAAGTAGGCCCTCATAGGCTCATATATTTGAATGTTTGGTCATTACAGAGTGGTACTATTTGACAGGGACTAGGAGGTGTGGCCTTGTTGGAGGAAGCGTGTCTCTGACAGTGGGCTTTGGGGTTTCAAATGCTCCAGCCAGGCCCATCTCTCTCTCTGCCTGCTGCCTGCCAATCTAGATGTAGGACTCTCAGCTCCTTCTCCAGCACCATGTCTGCCTTCATGCTGCCACGCTTCCTGCCGTGATGACAATGGACTAAACTTCCTGCCGTGATGACAATGGACTAAACCTCTGAACTATAAGCCAGCCCTAATTAAATGCTTTCCCTTATAAGAGTGGCCATAATCATGATGTCTCTTCACACCAATAGAACACTGACTAAGACAGTAGGTACGCGCACCACGGTTCATGCTTAGAGAGGACAACCTGTGCGTTGAATTCAGGTCATCAGGCTCGGTGGGTAAAGCTGTTAGCCACCTCACAGGCCNTCTCATCGTGCTTTTGATTTCACTTAATGTTGTACTTATTTCTTTTATTTGCTGTCTTTAAAATCTATAAAATAGTAGAGACATTTAGTTATTTTTAAGACAAAGTTTTGCTATGTAGCCCTGAATGTTTTAGAGCGTGCTAAGTAGACCACACTGACCTCAAGCTTGCAGCCATTCCCCTGCCTCTGCTTCCTGAGTGCTGAGATTTCATGTCTGGTTGGGTAGGGATTTTTAAATGATATGCATATTGTGACCCTGATATNTAGAACAGGGCCAGGGACATAAAACAACAAACACTTAGGAAAGAATGAATGTAATACTGATATTTTTCCTTCAGAACTCATGGATGAGAACAAAAAGTCAGTATGTGATGCACAGAAGAGATACGTAATAACTGGGGGTTCTGTTGTTTGTCTTTTCATTTGGAGTTGTCCAGAGCACTGATCTATTGAGACTTGGTAAATAACAAGAAAGTATTACACATTATTATACATTTCTACTGTGAATTATATCCTATGGAAACAAAACAGTGAAAGAAAGTTTCCTCCTATATAATTTCAGTCCATAAATATAGCAGTAATGATGCAATTAGAAACAAACATTTTGTAGCTTTTTGCTAACACACTGGATGTAGACAACAGCTTCAAGTCTGCCAAGATTGTAGGCGAGTGACTGTGGTGGAACTTTCCACCAAACTTACTACTCAGGGGCCGACATTAGCATTAGCAGGAGATGAAGAGGCAAAAAGTCTTCGCTCTAACACCTCATCAGGAATCCAAGCCTAAAATATTCAGCGGTGCATCTCGCTGAGTCTGNGAATCTAGAATAAGCAGCATTCTGTAGGAAGATGACCAAGGTTATCAAAACAAAAACAAAACCTCAATGATATAAAAAATGGAGTGAGGAGGTTGAGGTAGCAAATAATAAAAGCTATTTTTAAAAGTTAATAAATGTAACATTCAAGTTCTTGGGTATCTTGGTTTGTACACATTAACTCAAAAGAAACATTTTTGAGTTAGGAAAATTTGAACGTGGCTGTTATTAAATGATACTAGGGAGTGTTACTATTTTCAGGAATACTTATGAGAGAGTAGTTTAAAATATAGTGTTCTTAGCCAGCAGTGTTGGTGCACAACTTTAATCCCAGCACTCGGGAGACAGAGGCAGGCGGATCTCTGAGTTCAAGGCCAGCCTGGTCTTACAAAGTAAGTTCTAGGACAGCCAGAGAAACCCTGTCTCAAAAAACCAAAATGNATATATATGTGTGTGTGTGTATGTATACATTATCTATATATGTATATGTATACATTATATATAGTGTTCTTATCATGAGAGATATATAGGTTAAGTGGCATGATATCTGAAGCTTTTTAAATATTGCANCAAACAAACTGGCAGATAGAATGAACATGGTTAGCAAGCATCAGTGGCTGTCACAGTTGGAAGACAGTTCCCAGGAGATCATGCTAATAGTGTATCTTTTTTACATAGGATAATTTGTAATGAAAAGTGCTGCTATAGCAAGTAGGTATGCAGAGAGGGTCAGACCGGCTGTTCTTCAAATGCCACAGTTACAGTCCTGCTGATGCTATGGCTACTTTAGGTTGAGATCCACCTGAAGAGAAGTTTCATACTTCAGGGTTCAGAAATGACATGACGTGACCACAGAGTTTTGNATTACCTTCACAGCCACTCTCATCTTCTCCTGTAATGCAGTCCACTTCACCATTGCACTTGTATTGCTTTGGAATGCAAACACCCGACTTACAAAGGAAAGCGTTATCTTGGCAACCTGTGTAAACACAAGTAGAAGTGATTTCCACTCTTTACCGTTGAGAGAGGTAGGGGCTGAGGCAGTAGCTCTGTGGTAGCATACACAATCCCGAGCACACACACACTCGTGTGTGCAAACATGCATGTGTGCATACCCACACACCCACATGCATCCACACATATGAAATGAGATCTTATATTGAGTAATAAAGCTGTTTTGACATTTTTAGTCGGAATAATGAATATGGGAGATTTGAAAGGTAGGTTTATCCCTACCTTTGCAACACAGCTCATCACTTTGATCTCCACATTCATTGACTCCATTGCAGACTTTCTCCTGAGGAATGTGCTTCCCGTTCACACACTGGAAGGACTGTAACTGTTCACACACTGGAGAATCTGTAAAGCAGGGATTATCTTTGTGACATTTATTTGTGGATTTGTGGTATAACATCCTTAACACATTATGGGATACAGGGAAAACTAAGATGAAAATATAACTCCCAGAAATGATAAAAAAAGAGTAGGCATGATTGCACATTTCTC
Source organism: Neotoma lepida (assembly GCA_001675575.1). NCBI lineage: Eukaryota > Metazoa > Chordata > Mammalia > Rodentia > Cricetidae > Neotoma > Neotoma lepida. Next base: position 51,287 of record LZPO01034991.1, on the reverse strand, counting down.
CCAGCACCTTGGAGGCTGAGACAGAGGGATCACTGAAAACCTGAGGACAACCTGAGCTAAATAGCAAGATCCCATATGTAAAACAAAAATAAGTTACTACATTAATTAAAATTAAATCAATAAAATGAAGAAGCAGGCTACAGAAGGGCAAATACTTGTCAGTTATATATATGATTAATTTTAATACAGAAGATTATATTGATATTAATACAAAAGATTAATATATAGAATATACAAGAAATTTTTTGAAAATCAAGAAAACAAGCAACATAATCAGAAAATGGGCTATGGAATTGAACAGAGAGTTCTCAAAAGAAGAAATTCAAATGGCTAATAATCACTTTAGGAAGGGTTAAACATCATTAGCCAGAGGGAAATTCAAATTAAAACTACTTTGAGACTCTATCTTCCCCCAGCAGAATGGCTGTTAGAACAAAGTCAGATGACAACAAATGCTGGCGAGGATATGGGGAAAATGGAACCCTTGTTCACTTCTGATGGGAATCTAAACTGGTGCAGCCCCTATGGAAATCAGTGTGGAGGTTCCTTTTAAAAACCTAAAAATAGAATTTTCACGTGACTTGGCTAGATCACTCCCCCACATATATATATCTAAAAAACTCTATACCTTATGACAAAGATGCTCTCACATCTGTGTTCTCTGCTGGTCTATTCACAGTAGTTAGGAAATGGAATCAGCTTAGTTGTTCATCAACTGATGAATGGATAATGTGGTACACATGCACAATGGAATTTTATTCAGTCATAAAAATTAAATTTGCATGTAAATTTGCATGGAAATGAAAATTTTTATACTAAATGAGACAATCTAGGCCCAGAAAGACAAATGCTGTATCTTCTCTCTCAAATGTGGATTCTAGTTTTGAATTTCTAGATTTCTGTGTGTAGGTTGGCATGAGTGTCAGTGGAGGCCAGGAAGCAAGAAAGGGGCCATGGGGTGGGTGGAAGCAATAGGAGAAAAAGATGGTAAATAAATGGGACATGAAAGTGGGGAGGGGATACAAGGTAACAAAAAGGTTTGAACAGACTTGGTGGGGGAGGTGGGAGATGTGAGGATGGGGGAAGGATTGAAAAAATAAAGGATTGTGGAAAAGCCATGTAGAAACCTACTTTATAAGCTAGTTAAAAATGATAAGAAGAAGTTAGAACAAAGATATGCTACTCTCAGACTTAGGATTTTTTTTTTTAATGAAAATCCCTGCACTAGGTGTGGGATGCCTCCCTGTGAGATTTTGGTCAGAGAGGTCCCAAGGAACTCNCAAAATAGTAAAGGTTCCTGCCATTATTCTTGGCTGCTCATCATAACTACATTGTAAGGCCCTATTGCTGAAGACACCACACACTTTGTCTGCAAGACACATAGAAATCAAGCTGGAACTAAGCTGTGAGCTTCCTCCTTGATGNCTAGCTTGCATAGTACCAGAAAGTCCTATGTAAGCTGCAGGGGGAGAAAACTTATTACAGTCTTACCTAGTGGGGGACCCTGCATGCTATAATACTAACNGTCCAGGCAAGATATGCCCACTGGTGTGATAGTGGCCTGACTGTTTGGGGGACAATCAACTAATTTCTGATTGGATTGAGGCCTACTTTGTGGGAGGGACTACATGCCTGGTACTGTAAGTCAGGTGAAATCTCTATGAATGACAAGTCATAGGCCCTAGGGGCAAACTTTCTTATAATGGTTTGAATAGGAATGACCCTCATAGGCTCATATATTTCAGTGCCTGGTCACCAGGGAATAAAACTGTTTGAAAAGATTAGAAGGATTAGAAGGTGTGGCCTACTTGGAGGAAGTGTGTCACTAGGTAGGGCCTTAAAGTTTCAAAAGCCCAAGACAGGCCCAGTCTGTCTCTGTCTGTCTGTCTCTGTCTCGCTGTGTCTCTCTCTGTCTCTCTCTGTCCCTCTCTCTCTCTGTGTATGTCACTCTGTGTATCTGTCTCTGTGTCTGTCTGTCTGTCTGTCTGTCTCTGTCTCTCTCTCTCTCTCTGTAGGTCTCAGCTATTTCTCTAGCACCATGCCTGCCTGCATGCTGCCCTGTCCTGCCATGATGATAATGGACTAAACCTCTGAACTGTAAGCAAGGCCCCAATTAAATGCTTTCTTTTCAAAAAGTTTCCTTGGTCATGATATCTCTTCACAGCAATAAAACCTATGACTAAGATATTACTACTTTTGTTTGCTAAATGGTCATATAAATTGTCCAAACGCCTTCAAAATATTTGTTTATATCCACAGACTAGTGTGACTTTGCCTTGGGGCAGAGGCACTCCTTTTTGTTGTGGATAAAGGTTGATGCAGACACTTATGTCTAGTCAGTATGCTGAGAACAGAAGTGACTACTAAGTGCTCATCCATAAACAGGACACATCTCTATCACCTTCTCTAAGGCCCGGGGACCATTGCAGACGAGGGGATGGAAAGAATGTACGAGCTGGAAAATGGGGAGGAGTGCTGTGAAACACTGCCATCCACATAACAGAGCAGCTACACACACGTGCACACTGCCTGAACAAGACAGAGTCCTTCAGCATTTCATCATGGTCAGAGGAGGTGTCTACAAGGCCACACTCTTTCCTGAGGAACTACTGGCAGTGTGTACGTGTGTGAGTGCGTGCGTGCATGCGTGTGTGTGTGTGTGTGTGTGTATGTATGCGTGTGTGTGTGTGTATGTATGCGTGTGTGTGTATGTATGCGTGTGTGTGTGTGCATGTATGTTTATGTATGTGTGTGTGTGCATGTGTGTGTGATTTTCTTTGGTAGTGTAGGCACTGGTGAGTTGCTCTTGTTCCAAAAATTAGCTCCTTACTTATGCTTATACAAGCAGCCCAAACTAAACTCACTGGGGCGGCAGGGAGGGGTGAAGAAAGAGAGTTGGGCATGTCTTTAACCCCAGCACTTGGGAGGCAGAGGCAGGCGGATCTCTGTGTGTTCAAGGCCAGCCTGGGCTACAAAGGGAGTTCCAGGACAGCCAAGGATATATAGTAAGACCCTGTCTCTCAAAAAAAAAAAGTAATGAAAGCAAAAGGGAGGCTTGTTGGTAAGAAAGGGCTCACAGGTTAGGGGTAATAAGAGAGGTTACTAGAGGGTAATTTAATCACAATATAGTGTATATGTGTATGATTATTACAACTAAAAACCAAAACAAATAGTCTAAAAATAAAAATAAAACAAATCATTAAATGTGTTGGTTACTAGGACAGAGGATTCAGAAGCCTGGAGCATCACCTGTCAGGGGAACTACTGTTTACCCTTATTCTTTTGCTCTGACACTAACCTGGCCTCCACTTTTTGCACACACATGGGCCAGAGATTTACATGTTCTAGTACTTTGCTTTTCTTAGCACTGGAAAGGGTATAGTTCTGGTCCCTGGCCCCATACATATGCCAAAATATCCCTAAGTTAGGAGAGAGGAGCAATGCAGCCGTGGTTTCTGGGGAAACTGAGGCAACGAGGTAGTCACTTAAGCATTTTAAAGAAATATACATAATGTACATTGGATTTAATGCTCAAAAGAGGTGCCAAGATGTCTCTTTATGTTTAATCAACTTATTTGCTATGGTTATTTGGGTCCACATATTCAAGGAAGCAAAGAGGAGGCAGATAATTTTGCTTCTACAAGGGAACCTGGGCAGCAGGTTTTGAGTGGCAAAGAACAATGGAGGTCACAAATATAAGTTCTTGTGGTAGTTTGAATGTAATTGCTCCTATAAGCTCAGAGGGAGTGGCACTACTAGGAGGTGTGGCTTTGTTGGAGTAACTGTGGCCTTGTTGGAGGAAGCATGTCACNGTGGAAGAGAGCTTTGAAGTCTCATATATGCTCAAACCACGCACAATGTCTCAGACAACTTCCTGTTGCCTGCAGATCAAGATATATTAACTTTTAGCTTCTTCTCCAGCACCATGTCCTGCCACGATGATAATGGACTAAACCTCTGAAACTGTAAGCCACCCAATTAAATGTTTTCCTTATAAGAGTTGCTATGGTCATGGTGTCTCTTGACAGCAATAGAAACCCTAACTAAGACAGTTCTAAACCCCGATACTTCACAGAGGTATCATTGTACTTTGACCGACAATTGCACACCCATCACTGTTTACTTAGTATAGGCATTTATGAAATAAGCAATCTTGATGGAAATACTCTGCCAACCTGCATCCTGTGTGTAACACACTACATCAGCTAAGCCCTGGTGAGCATTAGTTCTTCTCTTGGTAAAGGTGCACTCTGCCAGACTGGTCTCTAGTCCCCGGCAACGTACATGCAGGCATTCGGTGGAGTTTATAAGGAGATGTCCAGGTATATTAAACCTTCTTTGTGTGACAAGAGCACCCCTGTGAACAGAATGAGTGAAATCTGATGGGAGAACAATTCAAGTTTGTGTTTATAACCTTATCGTAGGAAGTGAGGGGCTACAGCAATTTTTTTCCCCAAAATGATTTACAGATTATAGGAGACACTAACATTCTCCTTCTCTTTGCGGTAAAACCTTCACTTGAACCATAATTTGTGTTTTGTAACGATGAACTAAACTAATCCATTTCAACCAACCAGTCAGGTTGAAAACACGGCAAATATTCAGCAAGTATTCTTTTCCAGGTTTTATTACGGAAAGGGTCATTCCTGACTTTTTATCATGTTATTACTTTTTTTCTTCACAAAAGAGAGTGGATTGCCTTGATCTGAAGATTCTGGAAGTATACGTCAGAAAATGTCAGCACAAACTTGCAATCTTTTCTTTTGAGGAGTCTCCACACCTGCCCCCCATTTTGGAAGCCTTACCTGGTTGATCTCATTATTGCTTAAGATGTGGGAGGTCAACTTGTTTGAACTCTAACAGTTTCGTTTGGCTTTTACAATAAACCACTTCTTTGTTTCAGCCTTGATAGTATTGAGGTGGTATTTTGGCATCTCTGGGAAGATGAATTTTGGTTGTCAATTTTAACATTTTTTTTTTAGGAAAGCACACTGCTGGCTGTGTCTGTGAGAAGGAACATTTCCAGAGAGAACTAGTTCATGAAGGCTCTGACCTAATGAATCATTTAATCCCTTGCTATGTTCATAATATGATAGCCTTATTTTGAGTGGTCAAAAGGTGTTGTCTCGTTAGAGGAAGCAGGTCAGGTGGGGCATATACTTAAGGCCCCTTGTTCTGTCCACCACGAGTATCCTCTGCTCTGCACATTTCTACACCCCTGATAATCTGCCTCACCGCAGACCTAAAAACAATGGACCTGGTCATGACAGGGAGCTCTCTGAAACCGAGAGCCAGAATACACAGTTTCTGTTGTTAAGTTTCTCTCTTACACTTTTTTGGTCAATGTAATGCAAAAATAATTGATGTACTATTCTTTGACTTCTCAGTTTGTTCAAAATGTGTGAAAAGAAGCCATCTCAGTTTTACCCAACAGTCCAGACATGATGACTCACNGTGAACTGTTATTCTAGGATATTCAATTGCTTCCTGCTTCTCTTCATAGAGGAAAATAGATTAAAATTAAAAGTTGAGCAAAGATGCATCAGAAATGGAAATAGAAATAAAATACTAATTGCAATACCAGTAACATATTAATTAGAATGAAAGGCAAAAAGAGAACAGAGAAGGTATTTCTAGTTTCTATGAGTCCATAATGAAGATACAAAATAGTCATACAAAAAAATAAACAAAAAACGAGCCATTGGGGACAAATTGAGAAGTAAATATGAAAACCTCACATCTAAAATTATTATGGAAAATATGATAAATAGCACTGAGGTGTAGTTTAGTTGGTTGTGTATTTGCCTAGTTGGATTTCATTTCCAACACTGTATTAACTGGGTATGGTTCACAACCCTATAATCCTAACCTTTTTGGAGGTGGAGGTGAGAGGAACAGAAGTTGGAGGTCATCCTTGGTGGGTTTGAGGCCAGCCTGGGCTACATGAGACCCTGCCTAAAAACAAAGCAAAGAAGGTATAGTAAATACCAACGATCCTCACTGGCCGAAACCAGAGAAGTCTGTCCATGAACTTAGGCAATTTATGGCAAAAGACAGTTACCATGTAGTTAAAGACCAAGAGTTCACCACTAGGTGGAAAGAGAGGTTGCAGGCCACAACTATGAAAAATCAGAAGTGTGCTGTGGCTCGCTCAAATGATAAAGGCCCAGGCATGAACTCACAGCAGCTGTGATCTACACAAGATCTACACAAGGTCAAGCCAGTAAAAAAATCCAGAATGAGTGGAAGAGGGACTCATGAGGCCCTGCCCCTAGCTGAGAAGCTATTGGCAATTGATAGCTCCTGGGGCAGAGGCAGTCATTTTTTCCTTGGGGGCCTGGCCACTAGTAAGTTGTCCATGCTCCAGTAAATGGCTCTCCACCCATGCACATACAGGCAGCATTGAAAGGACTCGGTGGGTTATAAAAAAAAATGGGAGAAATAAAAAGAAAAATATATGGTTTTGGAAGGAAGGAAATGTTGAGGGATCAGGTGATACAGGGATAGTAGAGATAGATATGACCAAAATATATTATAGACATGTATGAAATTCTCAAAGAATAAGGTAGTATGTTAATTAACATATTTAAAGAAGATAAAGATGGAAAGATTTGAGAAAAACAGTTAACAGCTTACTTATTGTACTGGATATCTATTTTATAGACCTCTGAATATAAGTATTTAAAAATAAAAAAAATCAAATTTCAAAAAATACTTAAAAATAATAACTATAGAGGGACATTCTGTGACAATGCAGTTAACTAGGAAATCAATAATAAATAATTATAAGCAAACTATTCATTTGGAAAAGCACAGAAGAAACTTCAAAACTGCATCAAAAATTGTATTGGGAAATTAGGATATGTTATGAATAACATATAAATAAAATGTTACTTATAGAAACATAAACATAATTGTTATTTATGTTATGAATAACAAAAAATAAAATGCCACTTATGGAAACTTAGTGTAGATGAAGCATTCCCAAAGGGAAATTGTGCCTTCAGTACATCTGTCAGTAAAGTAAGAGCACCTGAAAATGGTTTAAGTTAAGCATTCAACCCAAGGGCTTAGAAAACAAATCAGAAGGATGGGCTGGCTATAATGACTCATGGGCGTGAGGCTCTGGCCTCAATTCCTGGCACTGTCTCCTTCAGTAAAAAATAATGATAATAAAAGGGGAAATTAAATAGGGAAATGACATAGTTAAAGATAACAACAAAGAGTAATGATATAGAAATAAAGAAATAAGAGCATTTACAAGTACAGAAGTAGGACTAGTCAAATACATCTCTGCAAGGCTAACAGAGGATAAAAGAGAAAGGCCATAAATAAACAATATGAGATCTGAAAAAGTGAACGTCACTCTAGATGCATAAAATCGAACAGTTAGGAGTGTATCTGAGGGTGTAAAAGTCTCCACAAGATCTGTTCAGAAGCATGGGCAGATGCTGTCTGCTCACAGAACTCTCACTGCTGGACAAACTCAGACACATTCAGTCCTCACCACAGTGCTGTGAAGTGGGTAGTTAGATTCTCGGGTTACATATAAGGGCATTGCATCGTAGGGAGATTAACCAGTCAGAAAGAAAACAGCTGGAACAATGAAATTAATTGTGTGGCAAATCCTCTGAGACAAGCACTCACTGTTGAAATCCCAGGTCAAAGCAGGCCACATTGGCTTCCGTCATGCTCCAGCTTTCTTTACATATGAACATTTTCTCATCTTGGTCCACAAGTTTGACTTCAGCAATTCCTTCTGCATTTGTAGATCCATAACTTAAGGAAACATTAAATTTCCCTAAAATAAAAAACCAAAAGGTTGGACAGACAATATTTCAGTATTTATTTTCTCCCTTTTAAACTTGTCTTTATTAAAATAGCTAACTTCAAATTATCTTTGAACATCATAATGATTTTTAACAGATAATAAGCTATTATTTTGGAGTCCTAGTTGTGTTAGTGGCCATGCTGTTCATTGGCAAAACCACTAAATTCTCATACCAACCCTTAAAGATAAAGTTATATTTACCTTCAATTGAAGACATGAAGCTGAGAATTGGAATTTGCTTTACTAACTGTGGTGGTTTGAATGAGAATGGCCCTCAAAAGCTCATATATTTGAATGGCTAGTGGAACTGTTTGGGAAGGTGGTGTAGCCTTGTTGGAGGAAGTGTGGTGGGATGAGGCTTCAAAAGCTGTGTGTCTCTTTCTCTTCTTTCTGTGTCTCTGTCTCTGTGTGTGTGTCTCTGTCTCTCTCTCTCTCTACCTCCAACTTGCAGATAAGATATAAGCTCTCAGCTACCGCTCCAGCACCATGCCTGCCTGCCTGCTGCCATGCTCCCTGCCATGTCGGTCATGGACTCACCCTCTAAAACAGTGAGTCTCCAATTAAATGCTTTCTTTTATAAGTCGCCTTGGTCTTGGTGTCTCCTTACAGCAATAGAGCAGTAACTAAGACACTACTCTTCACTAATGTTACTCCAACACCCACCCACTTAGAAGGAAGGCAAACAGTGAAAGAAAGCATCTAAAGGACTTCTGCAGTCTCACAAATGTAAAAAAATTCAGTAATTCAGAAGAAAAGTGATGCTGAGCATGTCAACTGCTGCCTTCCTGCCCTTCAGCAGGTAGTAGGACTGACCCAAATGGGGAGCCTCACTCCTCTTTTGCACAGTACCTCACCACTTTCACCACTTTTACCTAGTACCACATAATTACTAAGCTACCATGAGCACAACTGTGTCATGGTACCTTTATGAGGAATGTCTTAAGCATTCCTGTCCGAATACAAAGTGTGTACTATAANTTTGTATCCAAGGACAGAGCCTGGGTTTTACTGGGATAGCTAAACTGTAATGAGTCTTTGCCTGTGCAGACTTTGCAAAGAGCCTACATGCTTCCTTTTATTTAGTTCCCCCAAGAGTCTTTTAGGACTTACAGACTTCTGTTATTCACACTTTACAGGTGATGGAACATGGGGCCGGGAGAGGTCACTAAGTTTGTCACTTAACAGCCAGTTAAGCTTACAGGAACTTGAAATTAAACTTGACTGGCAGTGAGGTCCCTAATCTTTTAAACTTTATAGATTCCTAATCTGCATGTCAGGATCCTAGCTTCCTAGTTCCATCAGGCCCCTGGACTGAGTGTAGACAAGCTCCTGTCTGAAGTGCTGCATTTGTCCCAGGTCAGCAGTGTCTCCAGCTAACCTTGGATAATCAGTATCAATGGGGTAAGGGAGAGGACAGTGTTGAGAGGACAGATACTAGGAGATATTACTGAGGTTAGATTTCTGATGGGTGAGCTGAGGCCAGAGCACTATATCAGTACCAATCTCATACTAAGACATTTTAAGGAGTAATTATTTATA
>LZPO01034991.1:4482-18312 GCA_001675575.1 Neotoma lepida | reverse complement strand
TTAATCTAGTGGCTGTTCTGTTCTCTGACCCCAAATAAGTTTTATTAGGGTACACAATATTTTGGGGGACATAATATAATCACCACAAACATGGGAACTCCTGCTGATGTTAAACTTTATTTGGGTACTAGCACTGTTACAAGCCTTGATTGTCTTTTGATCAGGAAGAGGACATTAGATGTGGCAGTTGACAGACCTCACCACTTCTGTGTTCANCACGTGANCTGCTTCTGCTGTGATTGAAGTCTGTCTCTGGAGCACCCTTGAGGCTGTGCTGTCAGTGGAGCGAATCGTCAGCATTGGGGAGANACAAGAGGGGCAGAACAGTCGGAACAGACTCGGAAAGAGCATGAAGAACCCTGCTTTGTACAGTACCTGGCACTCTGNGGGGGCTTAAAGAACAATGGGACTTTTCATTTGAAGCATATTTGGATTTTTTTAAATAAAATTTTTTATTTCTTTAACTTATTGTTTATTGAACCAAGCCTATTTTTTAAAATTTGGAAGAACAAGCAAAGCTTAAACCCATTGGATTACAGATAGAAAAGGTGGGGCGGGTGAAATTTGTTTAAAGATACTATGATTCTAAAAGGCACCAGATACACTCAAACNAACAACCCCCCACCCCCCAAACAAACCAGGCTGTTGGAACAGTACTTTAAAACTACTTAGAAATGAACTCATTCAGAATGCCTTTTGAATAGCGACAGAACAGCAGCGTTTGCTGTATTTCACTTTTGTGTTTTAGAATACACAGAATAAAGCTGTTTCAGTAATTGCAGTTAATAATTATTTTAAAATTTTTGAGTCCATTAAGATTTGAGCTCTGTTCATGTGAAAACTATAGTTCAAGAAATTTAGGAAAAGAAAGGGGTTATTAAAAGTTTTTTGAAAAAATTTTTTACATGAAAGAGTTACTTCATTTTAAGGAGATATTTGACTACCTATCACATGTTTCATTTCCTGGGTAGGGATGCAATAAATGAATTTGGCTTTGGTCACTGTGCTAGTGTGCTGTCAAAAATAAAGACCACAGCAGGCGAGGGTACCTCAGTATAGAACTGTGTGCCAGCAAGTGAGGGTACCTCAGTATAGAACCATGTGCCAGCAAGTGAGGCTGCCTCAGTATGGAATGCTGTGCCACCTGTCAGTTCTGTTTCCTTTGGTTCCTTCTCAAGTCTGTTTTAGCATGAGTCACTTATTCTTGAGTGCTTGTTTTAGTAGCNTGTGATTGTGCCTGTGTCTGAGTTCTACCCCTTTTTGTTAATGGAAGCAAAGGCATGGAGGCAGGAGCAGGTGAGAGCTCCCATCTTGATCTACAAGTGGGAATGGCATGGACACGCCAACAAGGCACACCACCTAATCCTTCCCCGATAGTTCCACTACTAGGGACCAAGCAATCAAACATGAGCCTAAGGGAGCCATTCTTGTCTGCTCATCAGTTTGTGAAGGGCATTAGCACCAAAGGATGGGTGCAACATTAACAAGAGTTGTTTAAATGGCAAAGGTGACGGGATTGTAGAGACTGGTAGACAAACCTGGACATTACACACTTTAAAATCTAGTTTATTTGAGACATAATTCATATACCAGACTGACCTCAAATTCTGTATACCCAAGGCTGGCCTTGAGTGCTGGGATTATAGAGTGCACGACCATGCTCCGTGTAATTTCTCTTTTTACCTTACATACACAATTTAGTCATTAAACATTCATTTCTGTAGCTCCACCTCTTGTTATGTCTGGGTTTTTGTTGAAATATTTCAGTTCAAAATCAAATCGACCTTACCTCCTGAACTGGAATACTGATGAGATTTACATGATAAGTTCACATAGCTGGTTCACATTGAATTATTAAAAATAAGCGCTTTTTAGTCACATTTTAAGAAATTCGAATACTGGTCACCTAGCCCAACCTGTTTCCTAGACAGAACTGTGCAACCAGAAAGGCCCTCTATTGAAATGGTGATGAGCAAATACAGCCCTCTAGTGGTTCTGTTACATGCTACACTGAAATTTGGTGACATTTGAGCCTTGAAGTTCTACTGACAATTATATTTTAATGTTGAAAAGTAATCGAGATACCCTTTTGGCCTAGCAATGCATGTTCATGTTTATGTGACAGTATAGACTATTTAGGATTATCCTGTGCTTGATAAACTGAGTGATTGACTAAATGTGAACTTACATGCATGTTAAATTGTGGAGAATTAACTGAGGTGGCATAGAGCATGTCATAGCCACACTGTGGAACACGTGGCTATCATGCTTAAACTGGTATTTATGGGATGGTATTTAGGGGAAACAAGCTGAACCATGTGTGTTTGCCTGTTACACGGAGACATACTGGTTACACGTAGTAGATCCCCTCATTTTTATTTGNAAGGAAAGAAGTGGGGAAAACCTCAAATTCTTGGGATATATTTTTGTATGAGTAGATATATAAGCAAAAAACAAAACAAAAACATAAGGATTACACCAGGCAATATTGGTACCTTTCATGGAGAGATCTGGAAGTATGGGAATCAATAGTGTATTCAAATTTTTGGGAAAAGTAAGCACAAAGGGAACTGAGGTGAAGCAACTCAACCAGTCCGTAGCAGTTCCAATTTCTAGTACAAAAATGCAGTCTTTTACTGAATAGCTAGTGAAGATGGGGGTGGTGCTTAATACCAGTGCTTAATACTCCTGACTGCTTTTCTGAGTTGGGTTTGTTTTTGTTTTTGTTTGTTTGAATAGAATGGTTTGCTTGGTAATCTGCTTATAAATATAAGACAGGAGCTAAATTGCTTAAGATGTGTGGTGGTTGGGATTTCTCTTTAAGAAGATTTCCCTTTGTTCTAGGAATTAAAATCTTTCCCCCTTCATCCCAATTAAGTGTGTTAATAGAGGGCCTCTAATGAAAAAGCCTTTCTTTGAGGTCTANAAGTGGAAATGATTTGTCCTGAAAGAACTTTCCTGACAGGCTGTCGAAGCTGCTTGCCATCACCCGAAGGCTATTCNGAAGGTGGTCTGGACGCTCCAAAATGCTGAGCAACACTTTAGATTTAAACACTTCNGACTCTAGGAATGAAGACAGTTCTGTCTTTTCAAAGACCGAACACAGCATCGTTGCAGCTTACCTGATTATGGCAGGTATGGGTGTTTTTCAGTTATCTGCTTCTTGGATAAGAGAAAAGTAGAGGTGCTTGGTATACACATGCAGTGTGGGCTAGCTGGAAACCAAGGGGACTGTAATAATCAGAAAATGAAAGCACCATTTATGCTGCCTCTTGACATGGAAGATTTTAATAAATGAGAGCAAAGGGGGAAGAAAAGTTATAAAATGAAGTTTTAGAATAAAAATTGTCCATGTATCTGGTTCTTACATTAAATGTAAGCATGAGCAGAGTGTAGAAGCATGCTTAAATCATTTATCATTCTCATGCATAATTTGCATAGATTTTTTTTTTGGTAGACTAACTCAAGATTGAAAGGTACTGGAGGAAAAGCTCAGGTTTGAAAAAGAAAGNAGGTGGTGCAGAGACAGTACGCAAATTCAACTCCTGCAGCAGGCAGTCATGGGAAGCGGGGGCGGGAGGGGGTGGTGGTCTTTTAGTGCCTTTGAAAGTGTGCACAAGNTACTTCACCTTACTCTTCCATTTTCTCATTTGTAAAATAATGACAATAAGGGATCTTTCATTTTGTTACGAAGAGTATATTAAATGTCATCAGGGCACCTAAGGGACATGGATAGATGTTGGCATATATGCTCTTGTTGATACAGATATTAGATTAAGAAAAAGGCTTGTTTGTAGAGAAGAGCATGAGGGAAACGACAAATTCTGTCAGTGCCGTGGCTTTTATAATCAGCAACCACTNAANCTCNAACTGTAGGCAGTGGCCAGTTTCAGTAACTGTTATATCGGATTCATTGCTTTTTGGATTGGCTTTCCTGAAAAAGTCCAATCATATTTCTAAANACAGAGTGAGAGATATGTCTCTGTGTGTCTATTTTACAACTGTCTAGTTTTTACCTCATAGTTGGCTTGGGCTCCAAATAACAATTTCCTTTTAATTTTAGTGGTACAGTGATTAATTCATTTGAATACTTCTGTGTGGTAAGAGGCAAAAAGTGGGCCTACATTTTTTGTAGAATCACATGGAGGCGCTATAGACAAATTTTGGTTCAGCTAATTGTAGGTGACAGGGAAAATCCAAAATTTATCTGGTATTTTGGAGGCTGAAACAGGAGAATTGCTGAGGATTTCAGAGTCGAGTGGACTACATAGTGGACTATATACAAAGGGGAAAAATCTGCTCACAAGATTAGTGTAGGACGGACATTTCCTAAGAAGATCTTGTAGCTGCTTTTTAGTTTTGTTTCCCTAATTCATACAGGTGAAGAGCTTAAGAGATTTTCCAGCAACACTTGGCTACTTGGCTTTAACAGAGGCCTTTTTGTTAGCACTCTCCCTTATGTAACTCCCTAGGTTGGTTTTATTAGGAAGCATCAGAGCACGAAATCTTTGCTTATGTTATTGTAGAGGAATTGAAGGAAACACATCTGACCTCTGCTTTTGTTCTGTGTCAGGTATCTCTTGTTCTTCCCATCTCCTCCTTTTCCTCCTTTAACAAAGTACTTGAGCTCCCAAATAAGAATGAAAACTGAGGAAAGCGTGCATANCCTTCAGTGTCGTTCCACTTATTATTTTTACCATGTGCCTATGCAGACTTTTTTACTACTGAGTTTATTTATTTTATATATGTATTTAATTAATTTTTTTTGAACCAGAAGCTTGCTGTATTGTCTGTACTAGTCTAGAACTATCTATGTAGCTAAGGCTGGCCTTGTACTCATGATCTTCCTGCTTCTGAACTATGCCTGGCCTAGTTGTATTAATCTATTTTTACTTATGTGTCTTGATGAATGATTGCCACATGTATATCTATAGAGACCAGAAGAAGGTGTCAGGTCCCACGGATCTGCAGCTACAGATAGTTCTGTGCTGCTTGACACAGGTGCTGGGAACAGAATTCAGGTCATCTATCTAGAAGGGCAGCAAGTGCTCTTAGCCACTAAGCCATCTATCTCTACCATCCCCTAGGTTCAATTTTTATTTTAATCTTTCTTTTGGATTTGAGCTTCAATACACTTTAACCATTTTCCATTGCTACAGACATTTGTTAATTTAGTGTGACTGAGTACTCTCTCTTCCATCACTTACAGCTGAGAGTTGAGAGTATGATAAATGTATGGATTTGAAATAATTCGTCATGGGTGAATTGTAAAATTGCAGTGAGAGGTTGGCTGAAAAAGATGACTGAGTACCAGACAATACTGGACCACATAACCTGTAAGGTACAGTGAGTCACTGAAGGGTTAAATAGAGACAGTATCTGTTCTGTATTTCAGACGTGTGTGTTGTGATGGTAGCTAAGAGACCATTAGGTCACTGCAGTGACCTGAAGTTGGAGCAATAGGGACTTAGTGGAGACACAAAGAAGTAGACTCTCTCAAGAGCTAGAAGGTAAAATTGATGGTTTGATGTGGGGCTGGAAAGGAGAGGGAGCATGAATATGACTTGTAGTAGGGCTTGGGGTGGGGGATGCTACTGAGTGATGAGCCGTTCACCAAGATAGAAACACATNTGGGGAAGGACAAGTGTGAGGCAGAGGTGATGCCCCCAAGTTCAGCTTCGCATATGGCCTTGAGTTCTACACCACCAATCTCAGATGCAATGAACCCACTCAAAATGTTGAATCGGGAAGAGGGGTCTAGGACAGAGTTGGAAAATANACATTTAATTTGGTAGTGTTGAAGAAAAACTATCAGGTAGACCAAGAAGAGATAGAAGGGGAGCTACAGGAATGGGGGGTGATTTCAAAAGGTGGATGGGTAGGGCTACTTAGAATTCAGACTGCTGGGCCTACTGTCCACTCATTGGAAAGTACCTGCCACCTGAGAAGTAATGCAGTACATAAGATAGCTAGAGAGAACAGAGAAAAGGGGTAAATTATCTGTGCAGTACCAACATTATATTGGAGACTCCCCAAAATGTAGTTACTTTCTTCTGGCTGTGTACTTGCTAGGCAGCAATTTATGTGCTGTATTTAACCCTTTCTGAATCCAGATTACAAGCTGTGTTTTTCTTTTCGTCCCCACAATAGTTCTTGTATGCTTGCTAAAAAGAGCCAAAGGATTGTCAAATTTGCTATCATTGTGCTTGAAGGAATAATAGAAATTGGGCTGACTGGCATTCCATTCATCAAAAACTTGCTGTGTGGCACATACTCGAGAGAGTTCATTAGGAGCCTGAGATGTAGAGGGTAGGACAACGTAAGAGCTGNATGACAGCATCACTCCAGAATGAGACAATACAAGCAAGCACCCTCAGAATGCATGGAGAAGAATATAGAATCCCATGAATAGGAGGCTGCTTCAGAGCTAAATTGGGCTTAGCCTGAACTAAAGGATGGCTAACGTTTAAATATACAGAGGAACAGCACAGGGNGTTTCAAGTGGGAGAAATACAAAGTCAAGATTTGTAGCTTGATGTGTTTGCAAGACTGCTAGAACAGTGGGCTTATTTCCTAAGTGTAGGAAGAGGGTAACAACAGATAAGGGCAANGAGCCTAGACAATGACGTTAGGACACTGGGCTTTTCATTCTTCAAGTGCTGGGGGAACTGGAAGCTTCCAGTTGAGCTATTGCTTGTTACTTGAAGGAGCAAGCATAGCAGCCATGTGGAGGAGAGAGAACAGGGACATGGAAGATAGGTGTAAAAGGATGCTAACGAAGTTTTGATGGGAGCACCAACATAGAAGGGAAGCTCTTACTTAGCTGATCCTTCCATGTGTTGGTGTTTGGGATTACTCCCACTGGTTTGGACAGTAGCTGGGGATTGCTCAGCAAGTAGTTCTTTTCCTGGGAAACACAATTCCCTTTTGTTTGTTGCATGACCTTCTAGAAAGAAGTCCAGTAATGGTTCTAGCTTCTCCACTGAAATTGATTTTGCAGTAGCCTCTACCATTGGGACCTGAGGGTGGCCTACATCTGGCTCCTGAAAAACATGCATCCTTTGAGCATGTAGAGAATGTTGATGTGGCTAACGTTTGCTCCCAGTGTACTCAATAATGGTTCTTATTGTCAGTGGCCACACTAGCATGCTGGTTAGTAANGTTAGTCCTCAAGCTAAAAAGCTGTCTGGGCCTGTCCAATGGAGGGACACTGAAAATGCCGAGTGTCTTGACTCCAAGGCTGAGAATCGGATAGCTATGGTATCATCACCTGCGATGTTCCAATGAACCAGAAATCTGTCTTGGCCTGTTGTCTGGATAGTCAAATATTGCAGTATGCATTCTAGCATTGTGTGTGTATGTGAATGCGCACCTGTGCATGTTGAATGAANAATTTCAATTTTGACATGTTGAATTTTAAGAAATANTGGGAGAGTCACATGATCTTACTACTACATGCTTAATGTGCTTAATGATAATGAACCAAATAAAAAATATGAAATGTGACAGAAATGCTGTTAGGATGGAATACT
The DNA here is from genome assembly GCA_001675575.1 of Neotoma lepida. Lineage (NCBI taxonomy): Eukaryota > Metazoa > Chordata > Mammalia > Rodentia > Cricetidae > Neotoma > Neotoma lepida. Next base: position 10,780 of record LZPO01034991.1, on the reverse strand, counting down.
GAGTGAAGCTTGAGAAAGGAAACTAAGCAGAAAGAAGAGGAATTTAGTCTGCCACAGGAGAGGGTAGCTGCTCATTCCTGTATCCTAAAAACCTGAACATGTTGGAGTCATGAAAGCTACAGGGGATTTAGGGACTGATGGTCAATGGTGATGACATTTGAGCCAGCCTTCAGTGCTGGCTTCCACAATCAAAAGATTCTTTGTGTTTCCATTTCATTTCTATTTTACAGAAGATGTTATAGTTTTAAGAAGAGCAGGACCTCTTCAAACCGAAGGACTAAGCTGGATTGCTATCTTTTTTTAAGTAACTTAAATATTTAATTTNTATTCTATTCTAAATATTAACGTTAAACAAAATGCATGATCCTTTTGTGTGTATCCTTAGGTGTAATAAGCATTCTCAGCAACATAGTAGTTCTGGGCATCTTCATTAAGTACAAGGAGCTGCGGACACCCACGAATGCAGTGATTATTAACCTGGCTCTCACTGATATAGGGGTCAGTAGCATTGGCTATCCCATGTCTGCTGCTTCAGATCTGCATGGAAGTTGGAGATTTGGATATACAGGCTGTCAGGTATTGGAGATCTTTGGAATGAAAACGAAATAAGAAAAGAAAATAGATGCAAATTTAAATGTCTTTTTAAAATATNCCAAGAACTGGGGCTGGGAAGGTGGATCAGTGGGTAGAGTGCTTGCTGTGGGAGCAAGGTGACCTGAGTTAGGATCCAACACCTATGGAAAAGCCAACCTTTAATTCCAGCTGGAGGGAAGCAGAGGCAGGCAAGTGACTGGATCCAAGGGGCTTCAAGGCAAGCCAGTTTAGCCAAACACCTCATTCCGGGAGAGACCCTGAAAAAAAATAAAATAAAAATAAAAAGTGGAGAGTAATGGAGAAAACACCCATGTCAACCCCTGGCCTCCAAATGCTCACATGTGTTGTGTACCTGCACGCATGTTTACATGCGCATACACATCACACATACAAAACAACAAAAATCCAATAATTTAAAACAAGATATTATAAGATAATAGATTCATTGCTTTTGTGGAAAAAGCTTCAGCAATGATTGAGGATACATTTATTTTTTAATACTTTATATTTTATATTTTGTGTGTAGAGTCTTCNGCCTGCATGTATATCTTGTATCACATGAGTGCAATGCGGTGGAGGCCAGAAGAGGGCAGTGGATCCCCTAGGACTGGAGTTACAGATGGTTGTGAGAGGTCATGTGAGTGCTAGGAATTGAACTGTGGGTCCTCTGGAAGAGCAGTCAGTGCTTTTAACTGCTGAGCCATCTCTCTAGCCCAAGAATCCATTCTTTAAGGAGAGGTGTAAGGTCACTAATCATATATAATTCCCTGAACCCAAAGAAAAGAAATCAAGGAGCCAAACAGCTGGTGTTCAACTACAGAAAAAATAATCTGTATATTCCAATAAAATGTACATATTAAAATGTATATTCTCCTTTCATTTCAAACGAAATATTTAGTGGCATTCATATTCACTAAGAAATGTACTCATGTTACAACACTGAATTTTTTTACTGTACAAGGTCCTTTGTGAGAAACGTTAATAACTATTTACTGTCATTTCTACTGACAAGGAAATGTATTGGTATTAACTTGCATTGGGATAGTAGGCAAATACAATTGTGGTCATGTTTTAATAGCTTTAATAGTCTATTATTCTAAGCCATAAAATAATAGAGGATATAGTGAGAGCAATGGAGAATACTGGATGCTCTTGGACATACCCATCTGTTTTGTCAATCCTTCTGTTTTTCAATCTGTGCTTCAGATTTTTTCTTTTCTTTCTTAAAGATAGGAAACTTCAGAGGTACTGTGGAAGGCCATTGCACAACATTTCAATTTGATTCTTTTCTTTTCCTTGAGGGATTTTCTTATTACCTATTTTTGTGTACATGAACCAGATACTGTCTGATGCTTTGAATTATACATATATATATATATGGCTTATTTTCCTTTTTAGATATTATGGTTTCAGGGTTATCCATGATAATGGAGGTGGCTGTGTCATTTTTTATACAGCTATGTAATAGTCTATTTTGTGAACATACGTCTTTATTACCCTGTGACTAAGCATTTGTTCCTGAATTTTTCTTTTATAAACAGGGCTTCAGTAAACATTCTATATGGAAGACACATTAAAAACCAACAACCATGTAAACGAATGATTGTCTCAGACCTGGCTTCTGTTAGGAGGTGCAGAAATACTCGGACAGTTTGGGTTGGCAGTTAACACAGGGATTCTGTGCTACCCATTTCTCTGAAAGCTCAGTAGGTACCCTGCTCTGTCTTGCACCACGGCCTCCTTTCAGGAAGAGACAATGTTTGTTTCTACCCCTTACCAGTGTAAACAACAAACCCGTGCATAGTCATATTAATGCACCTTTCNACTTTTGTAAATTTCNACTTTTCTCACTGTCCCTATCTTATCCCTTCACTGTTTCTTTATTCTCCCTCTCAGACACNATCANTTGGGGCTGGAGAGATGGTTCAGTGGTTGAGATAACTTTCTGCCCTTACAGAGGACCCAAGCTGAGTTCCCAGCACCCACATGGTTGCTCACAGCCACCCCTAGTTCCCGTTCCAGGGGATCCAGCACCACATATACACATAGTGTACTTACGTGCATGCAGGCAAAACACTCATACACATAAAATAAAAATAAATAGCTTTTTTTTCTTTTTCAAGACAAGGTTTCTCTGTATACCCCTGGCCATCTGGAACTCACTCTGTAGACCAGACTGGCCTCAAACTCAGAGATCTGCTGGCCTCTGTCTCTCCAGTGCTAGTATTGAAGGCGTGTGCCACCATGCCTAGCGTAATTCTTTATTCTTTTAATTGAAATGCTAGCAAGCAAAATTGAAGGCAATATCAAACCTAAGATCAGGTTTAATATTTCTGTTTTAAAAAAATAAAGTCATTTTTTAAATTAACACACAAAGAAGAACCTCACACAGCTGGTTTGAGGAGGCCACTCAAACACTGCCCAGTTCCAAACTCAGTGCCTCTCAGTGAACTTCTGTACAATCAGAATGGCCTTTCTGAGGCAGTAGAGCTTCGCTTATGGTTTTATACTTTTACTGTCAATTACATTACTTTTTATGGTTCTTGTACTTCAGTACCCAGAAAGCTGAATTTACTTACCTATCCTGAAAAAAGAAAACCATATAATAGAGTTAAAAATAGAAAGCCAANTCACTTTATATCCTTTTTTATAACAGCTCTGTGCTTTTGTTTATATCCGTTCTTCCTCATCACCTAATATTGCTGTCTCTTGGTCTACTTTCCAAGTTATATACTGAGCCTACATTTAACCTGTTTACACTTATACATGTATACATTACAGGCTAGGATCCACATATGAGGGAGAACACACAATTTTTATTCTGAGCTTTATCCATTAATATTACACTTACCAGGTTCACCCATTTCCCCCAAAACTTTCATTTTTCTTTACAGCTGAATAATACTCCATTTTGTGTATGTGTCAGATTTTCATTATCCAGTCGTCTGTTGATGGACATCTAGTTTGGTTCTATTTCCGTGCTATCATACAATACAACAGAAGTAAATATAGATTTGCATAATAGAATATCTTCAAATTTTTTAGGTATATAGATATATATATATGTCTTTTTTGTGTGTGAGTGTTTTGCCTGCATGTATGTATATGTACCATGTGCTTAGTGTTTTGCCTGCACGTATGTATGTATACTATGTGTGTGCCTGATGCCCACAGAGGTCAGAGGACATATGTCAGAGGTCAGAGGACAATATATGATCCCCCTAAGACTGGAGTTACAGTCAGTTGAGAGCTGCCATGTTGTTGCTGGGGTCCTTTGCAAGAGCAACAAAATTCTCTTAACTGATGAGCCTTTTCTTTCCAGCCCATAATAGAACATCTTTTATTTGTTTGATAATTTTATATATGTAAACAATGTATCTCAATAATATCCACCCCAAACCCACCACCACCTATTACTGCCCCTGGGCATTACTAACACATCCCTCTGCCCGCTTCATGTCCTCCCCCCACCCACTCTCTCTCACACACACTTTGTAACCCAGTGAATGAAATTAGTGTTGCCTCCTAAAGTTTTAAATGATCCTGTTGGCTTGATCTTGTGCAGGTCACCATAACTGTGTTCATGGGTGCAATGGCCATGCCATATCCAGAAGANGGCACTGCATAGCACTTTTTCCCATTCTCTAGTTCTGACATTCTTTCTGTCCCTTCTTGTGTGATGTTCCCTGAGCCTTTTGTCGGGGAGGGATTGGTAAAGATGTTCATTTAAGGCTNAGTACCCAGTTATTCTCAGCAACTTATTCTCAGCGCTTTGACCAGCTAAGAGCCTCTGCATTAACTGCTGACTACAGCAGAGAGGAGCTTCTCTGGCCAGGGGCAGAGGGTAACACTGGTCTGTGTGTCTCAACATGTTTAGAAGGCAGCTAGCAGCTCGGCCATTTAGGAAGACAACAGTGGTAGGTTTCTCCTTTTTTTTTTTAAACCATATTTATAGTATCATGTGAATTCCCTCCTGTGGAGCAGGCCTCGAATTCAATCCAAAAGTGATTGGTTACCCCCATAACCTTTGTGCCACTGTGTCACCATATGAACATTTAATATATTTGAAATGTATTCTAACAATGAGACAAAACTACTAGTGATTAGGGCTGGCAAGATGGCTCAGTGACTACAAATGCTTGCTGTGCAGGCCTGACAACCCGAGTTCATTCTCTGTAACCCACGGTGTTAGGAGACAACCGGCTCCCAGAGATTGTCCTCTGACCTTCACACATGTGTCATGGCATGTACATGCACACACATGCACACACACNCCATATATACACAGTAAAAATGTAAATGTTTCATTGTTGGAATGGTGGANGGTGAACCATTTGTTTTTCAGGTTTATGCTGGATTGAATATCTTTTTTGGAATGGTGAGCATTGGCTTGCTCACAGTTGTAGCTATGGACCGGTACCTGACCATCTGCTGTCCTGATGTAGGTAATGGGTCGTTTCTTGTCCTTTTTAATGAAGTCATTCATTATGTAGCAGTCACTCAACATGTATTCATTTTAAAGNACAAGCATAATGGTTTGTAATCAGGCTCAGTCTTATTTCTCTAGAAACCCTTGTTCNAAAGTTTTGGTGGTTCCCTACAATACTTAAAATATAATCCACATTTTATTAGGCATCCAGAAAGGCCCTGCAGGATTGGCCCTGGTTGCCTTTCCAGCCTCATCCAGGGTCATGCTCACTTTTGGGTACTGGCCAAGTACTTTCACCCTTTGGAACTTTTGTATGTCTTGTTTTCCTTAGCTTGTAAAGTTATTGTTCCTGCTTATCCTCTACACTTTTATCATTCAGATTTTAGATTGCTGTTTTTGTCAGAATATGAAACCCCATAGGCAGCCTTTGTGTGCTCTAAGGTACTCTGTAGAGCATGTNCTTGATGATATTTTGAGTCAGCAGTGGAACCAAAATGAGTCCTGTTGTTGTGAACAACACTAATGCTTCATGTNCTTCACAACAGGAAGAAGAATGACNACCAACACTTACCTCAGCATGATCNTGGGCGCCTGGATCAATGGCCTGTTCTGGGCTTTGATGCCCATNGTGGGATGGGCTAGTTATGCCCCAGATCCTACTGGGGCCACCTGTACCATAAACTGGAGGAAAAATGATAAGTAAGAGATGTGACTACATTTTATAGTCAGATGCTCCTGTCCTGAGGTAGACATCTCTCCCCCTTCTGCCCATGAGTGTCCTTGGAAAGACTGTGACAAAGGCGTCCTTGGTAGTGATGGTATGATACAAATGGAGACACACAAAAGAGTGGATTATGCTTGCTTGCAAGTCAAGGTCACCTGGCTCCCTTGGTCCCCTTTCTTTGTTCCTCCCTCTGTCTTCTGCTCAGGCAGCAATGGAGACACCCTCCCACTCTTTACTCATCTCAGAGTTGGGATGAGTGGGAAGAGTGTTAGTGAAGCCAGAGAGTAGGCAGTTCTAACCCAAACCTAGGCCACCTCTGTATTCTCTTTTCCAGATGGTCTGGGGTCCAAGAGTATTCTAAGGGTCCCTGCAAGGATTTGCCGTGAGTTAATGACACTTCTCTAGGTTTGCCATGAAAATGAGGATAATTTTGTTCACTAAGGGAAATGAAAGAGGACTCAAAAACAAAATCTAAAAGTTTTTCTATAAGGGTCAAACTTCAGGCAACGCTTCAGCTCTGCCATCATATTGTGAAAGTAGCCATCAACAGT
>LZPO01034990.1:187762-198992 GCA_001675575.1 Neotoma lepida | reverse complement strand
GTTTTTACAAAGCATCTTGTCTCGTAAGCTTCTCACTTGTGAGCAGTATTCGAACAGAGAAGAGGNAAATAGGAAACAGGAGGCTGGGGAGATGGTTCCATTAGGAAAGTGCTTGCAGTGCGCGCCTGCATCAGGACCTGAGTTTGGACTCCACTGCTGTATAAAAAGCTGGATGCAACTGGATGGGCTGGCGGCAGAGACTGGAAGATCCCTGGGGCTCTTTGGCCAACCAGTCTAGATGAATCTGTAAGCTCCAGGTTCAGTGAAAGACTGTATCTCAGAAAATGAGGTGAAGAGAACTAGGAGAAAATAGTCAACATTGACCTTGACCTCTACACTCACATATACACACACACACATGCATGCATGTTTGCACATCCATATGTGCACACACATGAGCATGTACACACACTCAACACACTCATTGAGCTTGAAAGAAAAACTCTGACAGTCCGTAAGGGTCTAACCAACTGAACCTCAAAATAGAATCAAGTGCATTTCTTAATGGTCTCTGCTTCAGAAAGAAGGCACGAAGTAGGTCAGTGAGGAAGAAGAAACTTTCTNGGCTTCAGAAGGGCACAAACACTTCAGTGGCCTTGTATTTTTTCTGGAATATTTCTAAACCCTTCTCAACTCCTTTTCTGGGAATTCCAACACCTTAAAAGCTAGCTCTGTTCTTGTGTGTATTTGGATATTTGCCGAGCTGAGTATTGAAAAGGGTTGTGAAAATCAAGCTGCGTGTAAAGGAATGCTGATTCTGTTCTGCCTATGAGGCTTCAGGTCAGAACCACCTTTAAACAGTTGTGTGTGTGTTTTGGCAGCTGCNTAACAGCTTTTCTNCCCNCTATGCCACTACCCCACATTACCACACCATTGAGCTATTTGTTCAGTTTAGCTAAGTTGCCTGAGGAACGGTGCCAGAAACTGTTATTAGGAAGCTAATCTTCCCAAAGGAACTAGAGGATTCTCTAAGGGGGTTGGCTCTGAATTATTTTTCTTTTTCTTAAAAAGTAAATCTCACTTTTGCTTTGCTTGTGGAAATGAGATAAGGATGCAAAATTCCAAAGAGATTGCATCACTCAGAGTGCTGGGAGTAGACAGCAAAAGCCTCTCCATTAATCAGTTTCTAAGAGTTGGATTTGAGTTCAAAAGAGAAGCAGGTAAGTGAGGAGTTGAAAGTTGAGGGTCTTTCAGTCACATCTCACACAGGAGTGACTGTTATTTTGTGAATCTGAAATCTGATNCGTCCTAGGGAGTGCAAGTGGGCACCTTCTGAACTGGCGTGGGTGAGTCTGGGGACTGCCACTGCCTCGGGAGTTTTAACCACCAACGCCTAGACTTTTAATTTTATCCATCTTCAAAAGCAAAAGCGAGTTAATAAGGATTAAGCTTTGGGGGTCAGATTGGAGTTGAGATCTCTTGCTTGCCAACAAGGATTGTTCTTAATTTCAATAATTTGATTAACATGCCCAAGAGACTTTGGGATGCCAGAGACAATAAACAGCCACAGCGGGGAGGAGAGGGAAGCTTCCTCCACCTGCACAAACTATTGATGCTATTCCAGTTATAGTGACTCAGTTTCCCTCTATGCAAACATCTTTTCTCTTCTCCCTAGAAAAGAGTCCCATTACCACAATCTTATTCAGCTTCAACTCTTTATTTAAATTTTTTCAAAGTTCTCCTGATATAATTTTTCTCCAATCAATACATTTCCTTTGAAGTTTCGAATTAAGCAGATTTCTCCGAGGATGACTGGAAAACGAAGCTGATCTTTGAAATCTTTAAGAACCACCAATCCTCCTTATTCATAGATGAGTCAGAGAAGAGAGTACTGACCTCCCCTCTCTCTACAAGGTCTGATATGGAAGAATGGATGGAGAAACTGAGATATATGCTAAGACATGATTTAAGGTAGAGAGACTTACATTTATTCTAAATCATGACACTCTCAGAAAGCAACTGAATACCTTTCAGCCTTGGCTGCCTCACCTGAAAAATGATTATANTTATAATAATGAAGNTGGTTCATATGGTTCTGTGAGGAATGAATGAGATCATAGGTTTGGGGCACTGAGGAAATGCTGTCACTGTGTAGCCACCAGCTTAATATAGCTGGTCCTGCATAATTACTAACTCCTTGCATGGCTGGATTGCAGAGGGAGGGGNACATTTCCATTTCCCGAGTGTAGAGTGTAGAGTGAGAGGAACAGGCCAATTTAGTCCCAGATCCNGAGAGAGCTCACATCTCCTGGTTCTTCATCCCTTTGACGTGAAGCCAAGACCTAACTGGAGCCTATCCTTTTGCTAATGACAGCTCCAACCTAAGTCCCTGAGGGCTTAATTCAACTGCTTCAGCTCTGAAACCAGATCACATTCCTCATTCATGTTTTCTCAGTTCCCTGTGGCCCAATTTCTGCTGTTATTTTCCCCTGGGAGTTTGCAAGATCTAGTTTTATCTGTACCTCCTGGGATGGAAAGGATACTGGCCTGCGCAATCAGAGGCCCAGATGCTGGGATCTCTCTCTAAGAGGCAGCTCAGCAGANCGACTGGAAGACTGGACTCTAGGGAGTGCCACATGACCCACATTGACCAGGTTATGTTGTACGTGGATGAAACTTCAAACTGGTTATCATTAGCATAGNGTTTCACTCTTGGAGGAGCCCTAGCTTGGACTTTTAACCTACAGATTTCCCCTAACTTAGAATGATTCTATTTGAATCCCAGTCTGTTCATACTATTCACGTGGATAACTACTCCAGCTCTCAATGCCTCTGTTCCTTCTTCTGTAAATGGAAATGGTAATAAATAATAATAATAATAATAATAATAATAATAATAGAAACTCCTTTGGAATTGTCTACAGATTATATTTCTTGGGATTGTTTCTAGAATTTATGTGCTGCTACAAAGTGCCCAGGATAGTGCATGCTNGCCACCTACTAATGCTGGGGGATTCTGGCCTTGCTGAGATCTTACTACTTTTAATTTATAGATAAACATGGGAATAATTATTACCATTGTAATATGAAGTTGTCAACTCAAAAACATGGACTGTTTCTACTTAGAGCATTTTAAGACCTTTTAATTAGAATGTCAGTCAGGATGGACCACTCCTACTAATGAAAACTTGGTAGACTTTAAGCCCTANTTATCCATCTGTTAACTGAAAACCACCACATCCCCCCTCCTTCTCTTATAGTCTTAGTGGGCAGGGAGCTATCAGTGGGAATAATTTATGGTTTGTGGTATCATTTGTGTTGTCCTGACAACAGTGTTGTAGTGAAAATGCTCTCAAGTCCCTGCATTTGTCAATTTGGGCCACTGTAGTAAAATAATCAAATCATGTCCGCTTAATCAATTTGATGGATATTGATATTATTGCTTTAGTTTTTGTTTGCACTTCACTACTCTGTTAACTTTTACAGTTTTTTATTTTTCTCATTGATAATCTATAAGATTCTTTTTTTCGCACATGAGTTGCTTTTCTTTGACATGAAGTTTAGTAGCAAGACAATGACATTTATACTATATGCAAATGTCCTTATCTCTTCCTGTCCCTGTCTGGTCAGTAATTTTATTAATAATGCTATCTGTTGTAAAGAAGTCCCTATTTTCCCCCTTGTTAATTTATCTTTCATATTTAAATCTTTAATACAGTCAGCATTTCCTTTGCTATGGGTTCTGTTTGTTTATTATCCCCAAACAGTGAAGTGGTCTCGCCTGCTCAGTCTGCTAAACAGCTGAGNATTTCACCATAAAGTTGTGATGCCTTCTTCTGCCGTGCAGGAGACCCCATAAATTCCCTCCCCAGACCACAGTTTAGAAGCCTGACTCTTACCTCTCCAGATAATGATATAAGTTACTAACACCAAGCTGCTTTCTATTACTGTCGCCTTGTAATAATTCTCCCCAAGTGAGAGTCTCCTCTCACCTCTGCAGCTGACTTAGCTACCCATTGCTCTCTGCTCCACAGACNTCTTAGGATACACTTCTCCAGTCTCTCAAAGAGCCTTGCTGGAGTCAGATTTGGCCTCTTTTAACTCATGGATAAGCATGGAAAGAACAATGACCATTTGTGATATGGTGTCACTCACTTAAATGCAGAGTATCTCCTCTTAGGTCATACTCACATTTCTTTAAGTTAGAATTTTAGTTCCCTGGGTCAAGTAATTTCTAGGCACTTTATAATTTTTGTTGCTCCTGTGCATGTACCTAGGTTTGGGGAACACACACTAACTTCTAGTTTTTTTTCCTGGCCAAGGTTTGTGGTAGGCAGCTTTAACTAAGTCTTTCACTGCTTCTGAGCATCAGTTTCCTCATCCATTAAAAGATTGGAATGAAGGTGGTGGTCTCTGGAGCAACACAGCTAACAATGACAATGAATAACTCAGACTGAAATGTCACAGTGTGTCATCAGCCTTGTGCTGAACATGCTCACAGCAGTTACCTCCCCTGAGACAGAAGCAACCCTGACACAGAGCTTAATATGTCTGATCCACTACAAGCCAGCAATATATGATTGTAATTGTAATTTAGCAGTGAAGAAAATAGAAGCTTGGAAGTAAGATCATTTACCTAGGCTCACACAGCTAGTGTGTGGCTAGGTTGGAGGGGTATGAAGCACTTAAAAGAAAAGTTATCTGAAGCCAAGTCATCCCTGGAGCCTCTGAGGATTTGTTAGAAGTGGGTNCANGTTGTCTTGTTTGTGGCAGCTCATGGCTGATTCCTGAACACCAGAAGGCATGAACGGTTTCCAGAGCCCCATTGTGTATATGATGCTGGAGTTACCCTTAGCTCTGACCACATCCATTCGCTCTTGTAGAACACTGCTTTCCTAGAAGCCTGCTGGCTGATAGTGGAGTCTGATAACAGCCTGGGAAAACAGCCCATATTCACAGGACAGGAAGTGGGTGCCAGCCAGGCAGCTNGGTGAGAACCAGAGCCTCTCTCAGATGGCACATGGATGAAGGGACAGTGTAAAACATGTCTCTTCTCTTCCAGCAGCTAAGGGAGGCNTAATTGCGCAGGTTCAGACTGGAGCATTGTGTGAGTTTCAGGTAGGTTTCCTGCTTCCAAGGANCCTGAAGTGACAGTCACCTAACTCAAACCACCTGCCCTAAAGACAGAAATGTAACTAACTTAAACAGCTCATGGAGTAGAGATGGCTTGAGATAAATTGAATTCAGATTTTAGAGTTATTTCACCTGTCCCTCTCCCCTTTCCTCCCCTCGCCTCTTTTATTTACTTATAGTGTTTCATGTAGCTCAGACCGGCCTTACACTTGCTGTATAGCAAAGGATAACCATGAGCTTCCATCCTTCTGATCCACCTTCTGAGTGCTGGGACTCTGTGTGCTCCACCACAGAGCGGTACTGGGGACTGAATCCAGGACTCCCTGCACATGAGGCAGAAGCTCCAGCAAGTGTCCCATGCCCCCAGCTNTTCCTCTTTCCATTTTTTAAGCTATTTTCTCTGAAGAAGAAAAACATAATTCTTCTCCATTTAATTATCGAAACAGAGCCTCGTTTTCAGCACCTGTNTCAGCTCCATAAAGGATTTGGATTGGTTCTTCTTGGTCAAGGGTCAACTCTCAGGCAACTCTCGGTGTCATGTGGCTGGCAGTCTTGTAGAATATGAAAAAGCATTTCCCAAAGGAAGTGATGCGAAGCCTCAAGGTGAACAAAGGCAAGCAGTAACTCACCACCATCCTTCCAATGCTGTTGTCCACAGAGCAGTGGAGCAGGTGGATCTGTCCCTNTGATTCTTACATATTTCTTGTCATCCTCACCTCCAACCTATCCTGCACGACATACTCAGACATCCTATTGAAGTGTGACACACTTTTTTCCCCCTTCACATCTCTGGACCTCCTTTTCTTTTAGAGTAAGGTCNGTCTATTCCTAGGACTTTCTCTGGTCGTCCCAGGAAAATGAAGTAGCTTTCTCCTCCTTATTACACNGTGATTATTTTTCAAAGTAGGTCATGTTGGTGCCAAGCTAGAGCTGAGGCTATTGAGAGCAGGAATTAATTCTTGTTGTATTGGTCTTTGTGTGAAGAAATGTGACTCTCTAGTAGACACTGTTTGTTTGCCCAGTATCTACCTCCTGCCTTCCATCCTCTAAACCATGACTTGGAGTTCTGTGCNCATGACTAAATGTTGACTTTGTCCGTGCAGACGGTAGTGAGCAAATGGTGTGTTTCTGGCTTCCAAGAGATCACCCGGCTTGTGCCGGGGTGAGGCNCAGCATGTGAAACTGCTTTGCTTTCTTGTTAAAAGGGTCACACAGCTGATTCTCCTACTCCCTTCCTATTTCGTATGTGCTCTTAATATTTGACAGGAAAGCAATAAGTCATCTGCCAACAAGAGGAAAAGGTCAACAGTCATCTGACTGTCTTGGTGTAATGCAGGCCCTGAAACCCAGACCTGTAGCCACCTGCCTCCAGATGTGATGTCATGGCCANGTTTCCCCTGCCCTGCATCCCCACCATAGGAAGAGCTCAGGTCACACAATACTTCCAGAGTTGCAAAAGACATCATGGAATGAAGAATCCAATCTGATTCCAGGGGTAGAGAAGTTGTGTGCACGCCTAGAAGCCACATATCCAATGAGGAATCTTAGCCATTAAAGAACTAGTATGTGAAGTGTTTTGCGTTACTGGCAGCCCCCAAGTCGTTCATATATAAATGTTTATTGACTTGAATGTCTCTAATAACATAACTGTGAAATGCTCCTCTTAGCTCAGGTCACTGTGAAAAGTTTATTGTGTTACAAAGGATGCTTGAGAAACTTCAGGAATCTCTGACTTAAGTAAATTAATAAGGTCGGAGGGGAAGATAGTGAGAGACTTAGGGAAATGGGAGGGGAGATTTGAGATGGATATGATCAAAATACAGTGTATAGACATGCTTGAGATAGTCAAATAATAAGTTTAACATATCCTAAAAATAATGAACAAACACGGGGGCAGGTTTACGTGTGCAAAGCAACATGAGGTCACCAGGAGGATGGCAGATAATTCTCATCCTCCTTTTTAAAAGGAGGACCTTCCTCTATCCAAAGGAATCCCCACTGACTCTCTTTTTCACACGCTCCGGGTCAGAGTTTCCATGATTCTAGCTGTAAGCCTCATGGGAGTGTGAGTTTCTACTGTGCTTTCTTTATTGAAGACTTACTGACTTCTCTGCACCTTCCCCAGTTCATGCCTCTTAGAATAGCTGTTTCACCTCCCTCAGGTCCCTCCAGACCCAACTAGTTCATGAAAACGGTTTTTTTTTTCTGTTTCAATTTAAAAAAGTGCAATAGAACCAGGCATGGTGGCCCACGTCTTTCATCCCAGCACTCAGGAGGCCAAGGCAGGCAGATCTCTGTGAGTCTGAAGTAGCCTGGGACGCATAGTGAAACCCTGTCTCAAAAGGAATAACCACAACAAATGTTATTTTAGGCTGAAAACTTTCTGCATGTGAATCCAAATCGCAGCATGACCTGCAAGGTCACTCAATGTTCTGAGTTTTTCTTCTCTCACCTGGAGAAAGGGATTCTGGAGTCTTTGAGGCTTGTTGTGAAGGTTAAATAAAGTAACACAAGCATAGTGAGATTTTAGCTCAGTATTAACTAGCCATTACTATCCTTAGTCGGTNGACACTTAGTAAAATATACTACAGGCCTTTTGTGAGTAGGAGTCATTAAAGGTAGCCCACTTCCTTGTTACAATGCNTCTGTCATGTGATAGCCTTGCCTAGGGGTCATCATCTAAGTCAGTGGTCAATAAATGTTTGTTGAATTCATCATTAAACCCTGGATTCTCCTAGTTCTTCCACATTCCAGACCATGATCACATCTGAATCACAACCGGAGTTCAGTTCTAGAGATAGTTGTGGCAGAAAGAAACAAGAAGGCCTGCCACTGTGGAGTTAGGATGGCACTGTCCCCGCAGAACGAGCGCTAACTGTGCTGTTTGCTGTAATTCTCAACACTGCCCTGGTGTTTATAGACAAGGACACTAAGTCCTTAGGGGATTAGATACTTGCTCAAGGCAACCTAGGCCTCAAGTGACTGTATAAGAAGTCTCCACTTAGTAAGTACCCAGTCGCTACTGTGAGACAGCCACAACTGAGGATGCAGAAATTTGGGGGACTGGGGTCGACAGAGAGTCTTCCTTAGGAATGAGATGAACATTTTTCTTGTCCAAATTTCTCTCCTGTAGTGTTGTGCTGAAATCTTTTCTGGGTCAAATCTGAAAGATGAAAGAGGAGGAGAAGGGATGAAGAGGAGGAGAAAGGGGGAGAAGGAGATGACAAGTGCTCATGCTTTTGTATGTAACATCTTGGGGTTTCATATGTGAAACTTGCATTATGACTGTGGGATGGAAGGACCACTCACTGTATGGGCCCATGGGTGAGTTAAGCCCAGATCAGGGACCCTGATGGCCAGTGTAGAAGTGGGAGGAGTTGACACAGTAATGGGTACTAGGATCAGCCTGGCCAGGTTGGAATTCTGGTTCTGATACTTACAAGCTGGATCAAGTCACATACATGGCAGATTTCAGTTCCACCATATGTCATGTGTGCTAATGAAAGTAAGCTATTCACAACAACAATGATTCTAAAAGGCATTGTGCTGAGTGAAATAAGCCAGGGCAAAAGACGACATACTGGTCAGGTGATACAGCTCAGTTGGTAGAGTGCTTACCGAGCAAGCACAAAGCCCCCAGCCCTGCATAAAGCTGAGTATAGTGGTACACACCTGTAATCCTAGCACCTGGGAGGTGGGCATAAGGAAGATCAGAAGTCAATGTCATCCTCAGCTGCATATAAAGTTCAAGGCAAGTTTGGGCTACAAGAGACCCTGTCTCAACAACAACAAGGACATGAAAACCGGTTTAGCCCGAGGGTGGAGGGGATAGGACTACTATGAAGAGTTATAGGGAAGCTATTGGGAAGTATAGGGGGTGATGGAATTATTCCTTGTTTTGGTTGTGATGTGGTTAAATGACTGTAAATATTTGTTCAAATTTAAATTATATTTCAATAAAAGTGAATTTAAAATAAGCAACTCTTAGACTTTTATCACCGTTTAATCAAATAATGCCAGTACTAGGAACGCAGTTGGGAGGGAGTAAGTTCTTCCTGCACATTGCCCTAGTTACCATCACCTCACTTAATTACCCATGTGTGGAAGCCCGAAAGAATCTTCAAAACTCGGGTGAGAACCCTGAAGACTCCTTATGAATTCCTAAGCAACAGCACCTCACCAAGTACTCAGCGGAAGATGACATCTTCAGTTCGTTAGACTAAAATAATCGCTTTCTAGTTGTCATAAAGTAGAGGTGAGTACAAGCTAAGATGTTAATTACTCTGTAGTATTGTCTTGCTGAGACTTGTGAGAACATAAGTATTTATTTAAAAATTTAAAAACACATTGTTTAGTCTCCTATCCCCATTCCCAGCATCGACCCAAAGTTGTATGACTTCTGAGATTTGAGGAATTTCTGAAGTTGTTTCTGTCTCAAAACTTTGGCTATGTTAGCCACTCAAAGCATAGAACTCTGAACTCTGGCAACTTAAGCCACTGGAAACTTGGAAATCTGACTAGAAACAGAAGGACCATGGGTTTGATCTTGTTCCCTGTCTATGAACTGTTGCCTTCAGCCTCCTCTCAGGGCTGCACTTGAGATCTAATGTTGAATTTTAAACTGTCACTAAATGCTAAGTGAGCTGGCCAAGATCTCTGCTTTAGTTTCTTTTTCTGTGAATGGCAAGAAAGAAACTTGGGAATCTAGAAAGCTTAAAAAAAAATCTGAATCTATATGTGTATGGTCCTCCTTCCCCCTCCCTCCTTCTCCCCTCCTCCCCTTCACTCTGTGTGTGTATGTGTGTGTGTGTGCTCTTGTGTGTGTGTTCTTGTGTGTGTTCTTGTGTGTCCATGTCTCTATGTGTGAGTGTGGGCACATGCATGCCACCAAACATGTGAGGACAATCTTAGGTGTCAGTCCTCATCTGCCACCTTGTTTGAGGCAGAGTGTCTCTTGTTTGCAGCTGTATATGTATGGCAGGCTAGCTGGTCCATGACCTTCTGGGGATTCTCCTGTCTCTGCCTCCCAGCTCGCCATAGACATCCTGGAATTACAGACTCATGCCATAGTGTCTGGCTTTAAAAGGGTTCTGGGACTCAAACCCAGGTTCTCACAGTTGCTCAGCAGCAATTTAATCCATGGAGCCTCCTCCTCAGCCCTGGAATTTTCAGAAGCCAATTTCTAGACTTCTACAACCCATAGAGTAAAGAAGATGTCCTCTGGTTTAGCTATCATGTCTACTGTCTGTAATGGGAATTTCCCCAGCTGTGCAATGGGACAATAATGTACACAAGTACACTAGCGCGGGCTGTTAGTGAAAAACAAATGAAATATCCGAAAGTACTTAATATCATTTCTGGCCCAGTAAGCTGTTCTTCTCCTTTGTGTGTAAAGAATTATAACAATTTTAATAGCTCATTTTTTTGTTCTGTTTGTTCAGAAAGCATATCTGGTCTTCCTATGTGTGTGCCCAGGGCTCCTGTCTGGTGAGGTGCTGGTTATTCACTAGAATACAATACAAATAGTTTTGCAATAGTGACAAAGCCCAAAGGAGCACAGCATGCTAAAACTAATCTCTTAAAATCTTAGAATCTTAAAATCTAAGTCATCTTCTGAAAATTTCTTCATTCCTGTCGTTCATTTCCTTCACTTATTTACTTGCAGTTCCTGAGCCTCTCCGTGCACAGTACTAGGCAGGGAAGATAGAGACAGAAGCCAGGCACGATCATCAAGCTCAAAAGGCTTCTGGGTAAATGGGAGGAGACACAGAGGCCAGGTTGGGAGTTTGTCCAGGCCACACTGGGGTACAAAGAAGGATGCACTGGGTTCTTGCAGGGCAGAGATAGGAAAGGCTGCTCTGAGAAGTGGAGGCGTGGAAGCCAGACAAGTCATGGCAGATGAGCAGGTCCCTATCTGAGAGGTGGGAAAAACAGCTGGGGAGGCAGCTGGACAGAGGAGGAGCTACTGATGTTACATGGCACACAGACACAATAGGTCACTGTGATTGACAGCAACTAACTGTGTATTTCAAAAGAGCCATCAGAGAGGAGTTAGTGTTTGTGGTAATAATTTATCTGTGTTTCCTAATAAAATTTATCTGAGGGTCAGAGGAAAAATGCAGCCGCCAGCCACCAGTAGTAAACAATAGCCATGCAA